>JACXGI010002831.1:15809-55797 GCA_016801175.1 Esox masquinongy | reverse complement strand
AGCAGCAGCGGCTTGGCAGCTCTGCTGTTTCGCCGTTCTACTTCACACTCCTGATAACGCGCAGGCAGCCGCGTTACTTTCACCCACACACCAAGCAGAACGGACACATTTTGGGATCTCGAATTATGTAATAACCCTTCTAGATCGTTTGGAAGACGAGAAAATAAAGCGGAACCCAAGCCTGAAATGATCATTATACGGGTGCATCTAATTGGACAGATTAGCATAAAACTAAGCTATACAATACATAAAGACTGTGGTGGTCCTCCAGTGAATTGACTGCTGATTGCTTCAATCTTTTTCATTGCGGTCGAAAAAATAAATTGCATTTATATACTGCATTGCATACAGTATCTAAATTCTTTGATTGGCTTTTCCTTTGCTTGGTTCAGAATATGTGTGTTGCTATCACTCTCAGAAGCGTACCATGCATCGGCAGAGAAACAGGTGTTTCCTATATGAATATGTAGTTGATGTCAGCTTTACACATGAGCAAAAGTCATTTCATTCTTCTGTTTCTGATTTTGTCCTAGGAGCGCCACGCTGACAACCTGATTCAGAACCAGCACTATCAGGTAAGTAGCTGCTGCCATAACAACCACAGAAATGATAGACATTCAGGTTGGACCGTGAGGGGCAAAAACCACTAGGTTAAGCGAACTTGTCAAAAAAATAAATAATTCGGCAGATGTGACCTTGAGCAAGGCACTAAAACTTAATTGCTCCTGTTAGTTGCTCTGGATGAGATTACGTTAAAAATAATAACACAAACAGCCCCCCCCCAAGACTGTGGTTATTGAGCTGGATCAGCACCATTGACCTTGTAGCACAGCAGGAACAGGTGTCCTTGAGTCACTAAATGTGTCATGATCATGTTGGCCATGAGCTTGGTGGCAGATTTTATTTTCATCCAAGTCGTCCTTTTCCTTATCAGTCCCTCCTCAGTTATTGCAATTAGTTCGACCTTTTGAGGTCCTTCCTCTATCCCTGCCCCAATTTGCCTGATGCTTCTGGGGATTGAACAGACTAAGCTAGACTCAAATGCTTTCACTGGAGTCTGCGCTGTTCTAATGAACACGCTTTATCAAAGAATACAGCTGCCGCTACATATGAATACCATTTGGGAATGGGGCTGAACCCATCCAGGGAAAGGGATGCACTGAGGCATGTGGTGAGGTGAATGGTATTCATACATACCCTACCGTTCAAAAGTTTGGGGTCACTTAGAAATATCCCTGTTTTCCATGAAAACATACATGAAATTAGTTTGAATCAGAAATATAATATGATATGAATATGAAATATAGTCATCAACAAGGTTAGAAATTATGATTTTTAATTGAAATACTAGTTGGGTAATTTGCAGCAATTACAGCCTTGCAGACCTTTGGCTTCTTGTTGTCAATTTGTTGAGGTAATCTGAAGAGATATCACCCCATGCTTGCTGATGGGCCTGAACCACAAGTTGGATTGGCTTGATGGGCATTTCTTACGTACCATACGGTCAAACTGCTCCCACAGAAGCTCAATAGGGTTGAGATCCGGTGACTGTCCTGGCCACTCCATTATAGACAGAATACCAGCTGACTGCTTCTTCCATAAATAGTTCTTGCATAGTTTGGAGCTGTGCTTTGGGCCATTGTCCTGTTGTAGGAGGAAATTGGCTCCAAACAAGTGCCTTCCACAGGGAATGCCAAGGCGTTGCAAAATGTAGTGATAGCCTTCCTTCGGATCCCTCTTACCCTGTACAAATCTCACACTTTACCACCACCAAACCACCCCCAAACCATCACATTGCCTCCATCATGCTTGACAGATGGTGTCTTCCAGCATCTTTTCTTTGGTTTGCGTCTCACAAATGTTCTGTTTTGTGATCCGAACACCTCAAACTTAAATTTGTCTGTCCATAATACTTTTTCCAATCTTCCTCTGTCCTATGTCTGAGTTATTTTGCCCATCTTAATCTTTTCTTTTTATTAGTCAGTCTGAGTTATGGATTTTTCTTTACAACTCTGCCTAGAAGGCCAGCTTCCTGAAGTCGCCACTTCACTGTTGATGTTGAGACTGGTGTACTGTTTAATGAAGCTGCCAGTTGAGGACCTGTTAGGCATCTGTTTCTCAAACTAGACACTCTAATGTATTTGTCCTCAGTTGTGAACCAAGCAAGAGGCTAGAGCCAGTTTGCACTGTTCTGTGAAGAGAGTAGTACTGTGTGTTATACGAGATCTTCAGTTTCTTGGCAATTTCTCGCATGGAATAGCCTTCATTTCTCAGAACAAGAATAGACTGACTGAGTTTCAGAAGAAGGTTTGTTGTTTCTGGACATTTTGAGCCTGTAATTGAACCCACAGTTATTGATGCTCCAGATTCTCAACTAGTCTAAAGAAAGACTTTTTTATTAATTCTAATCAGCACAACAGTTTTCAGCAGTGCTAACATAATTGCAACAAGGTTTTCTAATCGTCACATAGCCTTTTAGAATGATAAACTTGGATAAGCAAATACAAAGTGCCATTTGAACACAGGGGTGATTGTTGCTTAATTGGTTCAGATCTTATCTAGATGGCCGTAGTTGCTTTGTCACCACTGGTAATCATGAATCTGACAGGGTGGCTATAACATGCAGAGTTTCCCAGAGATCAGTTCTCGGAACACTTCTGTTCAATCTCTATATGCTACCTCTGGGCCAAATTCTACAGAACAACAACATTAATTACCATAGCTATGCAGATGATACTCAAATATATATGGCTCTCGAACCGTATGACAACAGCTCAATAGACTCACTGTGTTACTGTATAGAGCACATAAATACCTGGATGAACCAAAATTGTCTACAATTAAACCAAGATAAAACAGAGATTATTGTGTTTGGCAACAAAAATAAAAGAACTAGTATTAGTAAAGAGTTCGGGCCCCAAAAACCAGGGACCAAGTGCATAATCTTGGTGTTCTGATAGACTCAGACCTCACATTTAACAGTCATATCAAAGCGGTCACCAAAACAGCATTCTATGATCTTGAAATATAGCCAAAATCAAGGGCTTGGTGTCTCAAAAAGACCAAGAGAAGCTCATCCATGCTTTTATCTCTAGTAGGGTTGACTACTGTAATGGCCTCTTAACTGGACTCCCCAAAAAGACTGTAAAACAGCTGCAGCTCATTCAGAATGCTGCTGCTAGAATGTTAATCAAAACCAAGAGAACAAAGCACATCACTCCGGTTCTAAAATCTTTGCACTGGCTTCCAGTCAGTTACAGAATAGATTTTAAAGTGGTGCTTTTAGTTTATAAATCACTGAATGGTTTAGGCCTCAAATACATTTCTGATATGTTTAAAGAATATAAACCAAGGAGGGCTCTTAGATCCATGAACACAGGTCAGCTGGTAGAGCCCACAGTCCAAACTAAACATGGTCAAGCTGTGTTTACCAGTTATGCTGTACACAACTGGAATAAACTACCAGAAGATCTTAGACGTGCCCCAAATGTATCAATTTTTAAATCCAGGTTAAAAACATTTCTCTTTTCACACGCCTATGACTGAGTGCTTAAACTTAACCACACTGTTACAGCTTTAATAGCTTCAAATATTTTTATCCCGTTTTTATTCTATTTCTATTTTCTTATTCTATGTTTTATTATTATGATGTTGTTTTGATGTTTTCATTTCAGTATTTGTTTTTATGCTATTGTATTTTTATATTTTTTCTTTTTCTTTGTAAAACACATTGAATTGCTTCTAAGTACGAATTGTGCTATATAAAAAAACTTGCTTGCTTGCTTATAAAGGGCCTCTGTAAGCCTATGCAGATATTCCATTAAAAATCATCTGTTTCCAGCTTACAGTTGTCATTTACAACATTAACAATGTATACGCTGTATATCTGATCAATTTGATGTTATTTTAATGGACAAAAAATGTGCTTTTCTTTTGTAAACAAAGAAATTTCTAAGTGACCCCAAACTTTTGACATTTTGTTATCCTTACAGAGGGCAAATTATTCGATTAAGCACAAATATCCTGCTCCACAATTCATTGAGCATATTTTTTTCACCCGAAATAATCTTTCTCTAAAAGAAAAGGGTCGGGTTGATTGAAGCTGGTCCGTCGTCTCCAAAACATGCACATTTATGTTAAGTTATGCACGTCCAGACTTCACCTCTAGCAAATAGATAAGTCATGAATATGCCTGAACATTTTCCTTGTTGGGGTAAACACAACATTCAAGTGTATGCGTGCTAGGAAGGAAGAGACACTTTCCAAAAAATCTCATATAATTTCACCCTTAGGGATGTCTCACACTACAGAAATAGCTTACAAGTGGGGAGAAAAGATGCTTGTTTCTACATTTTGTGGTAATGGGGTGTTATACGTGGTTTCCCTGCTCTGACTTTCATTGTATACAGGAGGTGATCAGGAACCTCGTGAAGAGATATGTAGCAGCCATGATCCGTAGTGCCAAGACGGACGAGGGATTGACAGAGGAGAATTTCAAAGTAGGTGTCTCAGAAGTTGCATGCTTAAACATTCATCGGCCAAATGTGCCCCTACCAAAGGGCAGTAACTGTCCCTCACTGCGTATCTCTCCATCTATCCCACCCCTGACTGATATGTAGGAGCTGAAGCAAGACATCTCCAGCTTCCGCTATGAGGTGTTGGACCTGCTGGGGAACAGGAAGCCCCCGCGGAGGACCTACTCGTCCAGCAGCGAGGCCACCCAGCAGGACGAGGCCAACGAAGAGGGCGAAGCGGGGTCCTCGCACGCCCAAGGTCAGTCCAGGTCCCGGGGGGCCAAGGGGGTATCCTTCAGCGTACCTGCCTCCGAGAGGAAGAGCAAAGACTCTAGCTTCAGCGTCTCAGCCCTGTTCAAGTCCATGTCGGGGGCCGAGGGGCAGGCAGGCAGCAAACCAAAGAGCAACGGGCTGAGGTTCTCCTCGTCGACGTCTGCCACGCTCGGCCGTGGCGGTGCCCGGCTGCAGCGCTTCTCCAAGTCCAAGAGAGACTCCATCAGGCGGCTGGGCATGCTCTTCGCCCGCATGAACGGACACACCCCGGGGCACAGGACCCCTCCGCCCAGTGTGCACCAGCCCACCTACAGCATATCGGACGGTCTGCTTCACCAGCCCACGGCTTGGCCAGACGTCCAGCAGGCACCCCCTAGTCCCCAGGATACACGCACCCAGTTCCACCTGGACCAGCTGGGGGTCAATCTGAACGAGCTGCCCCAGGCTCAGGCCCTTCCCCCGCCCCTGGGGTCAAGCCAGCAGGCTAATGGGAGCGATAGCCTGCCCCTGCAGCCGGCGGTCCATTCCCTGGCGCCTCCAGGTGACTCCCAGCCGACCCTGCACTGTGCTTCCAGCATCACAGCTTCCAGCTCCCGGGCCGTTCTCCTGGACTCCAGCGAGGACGTGTGCCAGGGTTGGGTAGGACCCTGTGATGAACTGGACTCCTCGGAGTGGGGGGGTGAACAGGAGGACTCCATCACCACACAGCTTTAGACCCCCCCCTCCCTACCACCAGGAATAATGGCAGACAGGTTTGCAAACCACTCTATGTTCAGGGCACTCTGCTGAAAAAGGACCAGAGAGGATTTCAAAATCCAGGACTCATTTTGTTGAAGATATCATAACAGAGTAGGAAGATTCTCAACAATGACAAAAAATACAAGCTTGCCATAGACATACATGTTTGAATACTGCCACCTACCTGTGATGTTTAGATCTTTGTTTGCGGCCTGTGAGTTTACCATTCTGTCTTAATAACACTTCCATACAGTTCAGGCCCAGTTATTTACCGTTTTACTCATAGAAATACCACTGAGATTAAGGAGGATTATACACACAGGTAAACTATCAAGCTATCACCACTGTTCAAACTTCTACAAATATGTGTGATCTCTTGTTGCAAGTTTTCAGATTGTCGAGACTGCAGTGTGGCGTGCCATAGTCAAATGTGCCAAATTTCCACTACAAATGTGTTCTGTCATACAAGATAAACACAAAGGTTTTTTATCATGGTAGACCAGAGGGGTATTCCAGAATGCTGGATTAGTAACCTATTAGTAACTAATTAGCTGGCTCTGTTAAACCAGAACCAGAGCAAACTCTCGATTTTGGTTTCTCTAGAAAGAGAGTCTGAAGTATATCCTGATCAGAAACCATAGCAGCAAATGCTCTAAAACAAACCTGCTACCTACTAGGTTAAATTGATCTTATCCTGTCCAAGTGAATGAAACACAGAGTTTATCCACCAGTCAGATTCTATTCTGTCACCATGGCCTTTCCATTCACAGAAAATGTAATTGACACCTGTTTTGTGCGCCATGCATAACGATGGGAACTAATGGTTGGACCTTGAATTGAAGAATACATTTTTTAACATTATTATTTTTCTACACATTCCAATTTACTCAACCCATACATGTCCAATGTAACTCAATGCAGTTTTGCTTTGACTATACAAACTCTGCGTATTGCTTTGCATTTTCCAAGGAATTAATTTAAGTAACACCACAGCTGTCACCCATTGTATAGCCAACACAGGAATGGTGTTTTATTCAATTCATAAAGTGCTTTTCATGACAACTCTTCTATTTCTAGTGGAAACCACATGGGAGCAAAAATATCTTGGCAGCAGGTATAAACCATGATATACCATCATACAAATTATCTTGGAGAAAACTTCTACATGATTGTTGTAGGGAGTTACAATGTAGTGTTCCAAACTATGTTTCGTGCACGTGCAAGTTGTCTTTCTGAAATATCCCTCAGGTCATACCTACATTTATTTCAGCCTTGCATCTTTTTTAAGTTTGTTTTTGGACGATTACCTAAGAACAGTGTCCTCTGTTTTTCTATGAAAGTTTTATTTTTCTATTGTTTCTTGTAAATAAGGCAGAACCGTTTTTGGGCTATTGAGACAGGTAATGCACGATATTTGTAGAGTGAAATTTATTTACCCAAAGTTTTAATGTGTTTACTTTTAAACTCCTTTGCTTGGATCAAGGATGCACAATATCATTATAATCAAGATCAATTTGGCGGAGGACCCCTACAATGTTTAATAGTTGTCAAAAAACCATCTTGTATACAAATACACAGTTTATTTAATAATGACATTGAGAATGATGATTTTGTGTATTTTAAAGTATTTGACAAATTCTTAGAGCTATGATTCCAAGACTGGGGAATTTGAGATGATGGGCCCAATTGAGATCTCAAAAAACTGCACTGAATTGTCCAAATATTGTAATCTGGGTTATTTGTAATCCGGAACAATGCATTCGATAGTTGCAGTGTTTGCTACTCATCTTCGGTAATGTGCAGTCCCATCAATTCAAAATGAACACTTCAGTAACTGCATGCATATAAAACTGCCCAAGTACCAGTCAGCACTCTTCATGGTTCTCACCATGATTGGATGGGTGGCAGTGTTAGCTACAGCTGTGTGCTGTCCAGGGTCCTGAAACCTCATATTAAATGACTTTCATAAAGCAGGGATTTATCTAAGTCACGGTTCCTGATTTTCGCTCCCAGCATAACCCAGTGCACTTGATTCACCTGTTGAGAAGCATATCAGGTTAGTTGTAATTGAGGTTGGTGCGAAGAGGCAACCTGGTCTCAGGGGACTATGCAGACTATTTTACGTAAATATTTGACAGCCAAATTTGTAAGATATATTACGTTCAGTAAAGTAACATTGGAGTAATAATTCAGAAAAAAAACTTGTGGACCATGTTTTGAACTAGGGACCTTCCACTCCACAGACAGGTGTTTTACCCACTGCTCTAGACAGGAACTTGTTGTGAGAGGAGGTGAGCAATGGTGTTACAACATCAATATGTCATAAGTGATTTTCTTTTCTTTCTAACCCAAACCTTAACCCAAACCTTGACCCCGGTGCTGTGATACCTAACCTTAACCCAAACCCTAACCTTATTTGTTTTCTAACCTTACCCCAAACCTTAACTTTAACCCTAGTGCTGTGATATCTAACCTTAACCCTAACCTTAACCCCAACCTTAACCCCAGTGCTGTGATACCTAACATTAACGTAACTGTAACGTTAAAATGTATTTATTACAAATTGTAGCACACTTGTTAAGGCCATTACACGTCCCTTGCTATCTATATACCGTGTGGTGGGTATGGTAGCTGCTTTTGGATCTGAACATTGCCGGTTTGAAACATGGCTCATTCATTTTGTGCAAATTCACGCTGTTTGTAAAATGTGATACGTTTGTCTGACGTTTGTATCATATTATACGCTTTAATAGCATTCGTAACATTTTATATGTTGAATAGCGTTCGTAAGATATGTTACGTTTTAGCCAATTCGTATTGTATTATACATTTTGGTAGCGCATTGTAATGTAACGTAACATATCGTACGAAATCGGGTGCCATGGATTTACGTAAAATAGTCTACGTAGTCCCCTGAGACCACATTGCAACCAGAGGGTAGTCTCCATCCATGCAGACATTGGCCATTCAAATTCAAGTACTTTTTCAAGAACGTAACTGTTACTTTTAAAGACCTGAGTTCATATGTAACTATTATAGTACAGAAGGAACTTTCTCCCAAAATAAGCAAAGTGTAAAATATCTCAATATAATGCACTTCTACTTATAGGTGCTACATGTGAGATTTCTTACCCATGTGGAAAAAATATGAATTACCAAAAACATTATGCATTATTCAAAACAAAACTCCCTTTCCCCCATTCCATATCGCATGATCTGACGTTTACTTTAGTTTGACTTGGAGACAGGTAGAACTATAAAAATATATATTTATTGTAGAAGATTTCACCACCTTTTAAATGGTTACATGACTCCCTACACCATTTAATGCAGAGGGGCAGTCAATAGGTGATATAACTGACACTCACAACACTGGTGAGTAAATACTACTGTGAAAAAACTTAATTCTATTAATAATAATTTTGTGCAATTAATGTAAAAATTCTAAGAAATCCCACATATGCAGAGCCACCCCCCGTTAGACTTTACCTCATTTTATTGTAACGACATGAAATCAATTGTGTTTAATCTTGTGTTTTGATTGTGTCTTGCCACCAAAAAAGTCCATAATGTCAAAGTGAGAAATAAAATTTATTGAGAATTAATTGGAAATGTAAAACAGAAAATTCTTGACCCTTTAGTATATATTTGGTAGTCAACTTTGGCAGCAATTACAGCCATTAGGCTATTTAGAAATGTCTGGGGCTACTGAAGAACATTCACAGACTTGTCCCAAAGCCACTCCAGTGCTGTCTTTGCTGTGTGCTTTGGGTTGTTCTCACACTGGGAGATTAATCTTCAGCCCAGTCTTAGTTCCTTTGCATTCTGGATGAGATTTTCTTCAAGGATCTCTCTGTATTTTGTTCCATTCATCCTTCCCCCAACCCTGACACATCTCCCAATCCCTGCTGCTGAGAGGCATACCTACAGCATGATAGTGCCACCAACATGCTTCGCAGTAAGGATTGTGTTCTCAGGATGATGTGGTATTAGGCCTGTGCCAAACATAGCACGTAGTAATGAAGCCAGAAAAAAACAATAAACAATATTTTACTAACATCAGACTATAGAATTGTTCTTCCACTTGGTCTCTGAGGCTTCCACATGCCTTCTGGCCAACTCTAGCTAGATTTATTTTTCCCACAATTGCTTTGTTTTTGCCACTCTCTCTTTGTTGGACACATTTGTGAAGCACCTGGGCTATTGTTGCAGTATGCATAGTGTCTCCCAGCTCAGCTCTGGAAGACTGTAACTCTTTTAGAATTGCCATAGGCCTCTTGGTTGCCACCCTGGCTTAACTGTGCTTTGGGGGACTTTCAATGCCTGGGAAATGTTCTTAATCCTATCCTAATTTGTGCTTTTGAAGAACCTTATTCTTTGCTTTAAATATTCATTAGTTTTCATGATGTATATTTTTCTAGGAATTGTACTAAACAACTAATCACGTGACTTTTTATAGATAATTGGTTGTGCCACAGCTCATTCAGGTATCATAGCAAAGCAGATGAATACTAATGTGATCAAATATTTTTTGATTTATATTTCTAATTCATTTAGAACAATTTGCTGATTTTATATGTTGTTTTGACATTATGGACTTTTTTTGTGTTGATCAGTGGGAGAAACTCACAATTAAGTCAATTTTGAGTTCATGTTGTAACAATAAAATGTGAAAATGTTGAAAGGGTGAATACTTTTCAGAATCAACTGTACTTCTACAAGACTCTTGCATTTCAGAAGCCTTCCTCGTGGCACTATGCACTGGCATCTAAGTCATTACAACATTCTAAAGTATGTCACTGTAACATGGACGATAGTTTGACTAAATACACTAGATACATGATTTTTAATAACCTAGTTCAGTGCTTTCCAAACCTTTTCATCTGACCTCCCCCTTCATCATGTGGGAAGACCCTCGAACACTACTTGCCTCCCCCTACTGAATGTAGTTAAAAATAACTTCAGATTCAGTTAATACATGAATGTGCCTTTTTCTAAACAAAATCAGCATGACAGGCAAATTGACCTGCCAAAAGGATTTAAATTATCACTAGAATGGGCAAATATACACTGCTCAAAATATTTAGGGAACACGTAATCATCACGGTATAACACAAGTTAATTCAACTTCAGGGATATCAATCTGTCCAGTTGGGAAGCATAAGCGATTGTGAATCAATGTCACCTGTTTCGGGGCAAATGAAAGTGACAACAGGTGCACTGGAGAGGCAACAGCAAGGCAACCCCCAAAAAGGGAATGGTTTTGCAGGTTGTGGCCACAGACAATTGCTCTCTCCTTATACTTACTGACTGATTCTTCTCTAGTTTTGCATTTTGCTAGTGTCCTTGTCACTAGTAGTATGAAGCGGTACCTGCAGCCCATTCAGGTTGCACAGGCAGTCCAGCTCCTCCAGGATGACACATCCATACGTGCCATCGCAAGAAGATTTTCTGTGTCTCCCAGTACTGTCTCAAGAGCATGGAGGAGATACCAGGAGATGGGTTGTTACAAGAGGAGAGCTGGACAGGACCGTAGAAGGGCATCAACCCAGCAGCAGGACTGGTATCTGCTCCTTTGTGCAAGGAGGAACAGGAGAAGCACTGTCAGAGCTCTACAAAATGACCTCCAGCGGGCTATTGGTGTCCATGTTTCTGACCAAACTGTCAGAAACAGACTCCATGAGGGTGGAATGAGGGCCTCTCTAGTGGGACCTGTGCTCACAGCACAGCACCATACAGCTCCATTGGCATTCGCCAGAGAACACCAGAATTGGCAGTCCGCCAATGGCGCCCCGTTCTCACAGATGAGAGCAGGTTCACACTGAGCACGTGACAGACATGAAAGAGTCTGGACACGCCGTTTTGCTGCCTACATCATCCAGTATGACCGGGTTGGCGGTGGGTCAGTGATGGTCTGGGGAGGCATATCCTTGGAGGGTTACACAGACCTCCACGTGCTAGCCAACGGTACCCTGACTGCTGTTAGGTACCAGGATGAAATCCTCAGACCCATTATCAGACCTCACGTTGGTGCAGTGGGCCCTGGGTTCCTCCTGGTGCAGGACAATTCCCGGCCTCATGTGGCCAGAGTGTGTAGGCAGTTCCTGGATGACAAAGGCACTGAGGCCATTGACTAGCTCTCACGTTCCCCAGACCTGAATCCAATTGAGAACCTCTGGGATGTTATGTATCGGTGCATCCAACGCCACCAAGTAGCACCACAGACTGTCCAGGAGCTCACTGATGCCTTGGATCTAGGTCTGGGTGGAGATCCCCCAGGACACAATCTGCCGTCTCATCAAGAGCATGCATACAGACACGTGGGGGCCATACACACTACTGAGTCACATTGAGTTGCCGTGTTGAAATTCAGTTGGAACAGCCTGTGATTTCAAGTGTTTACTTTGATTTTTGGTGTGAGTTTGAATCCAGCCCTCAATCAGTTGGTGATTTGTTTCCATTGACCGTTACGTCATTTTGTTCTCAACAAATTACACAATGTACAGTCGATTTTGATCTTTAATATATTTTGTTCATCGAGACCTGATGTGTGATTTCAGTGTTCCCTTAATTTTTTTGAGCAGTGTATTTTATTAAATTGAGAAGAGGATTAAGGCAGTTCTGGTGTTCTAACATTAGGTTGCATAAAAATGATTATTGCTTTCCTCTGAAAATGTTAGTCTTCAAATATGTTTTAAGACAAAAGGTTATGAACCTAGTGATCCAACCTAACACCCAACTTATGTCCATTAATAAGTAGTTACCTGCTATTTGTCTTGGAGTCAAGTATGGGATTGAAGCTTCCAAATAGAAAGAACAAGCGCCTCTGACTAGAGAGAACACGGCCTGCTTGACCCAGCTATCTCAGATTGAGATACTCCTTTCCTAATTCAGTTAGAGTCTACTAGAAATGTTTTAAGGTTTAACACCACAAATGTTGTCTTTCAACTGTTAAAATATCCCCCTGACCTTAGTCAATTAGCTCTTCCCTCATTGAAAAAAGGCACATCATTAAAAACATTTTAGTCATCTTCAATTTTTATTGGTGCTATGTTAAATCAGACTGCACCAGTTTTTCGGTCCAAGTTAACTAACAGATTGAGAGTTAAGGGTTTGAGGGAAGAAAGCAGACAGTTTGTTGCAGCCTTTCATGAGACCTGTCCACTATCAGTCAGAGCATAAAATGAGCATGTCTATTAATTGATGTCAGGAAGCCAACCAAAGGACAGCTACATTAGAACCTATACCTTTTGTCCAAAGACCAGTTAAGACAAAACCAGTCTCAAATTCACATTGTAACCATTGGCAGTGGAACACTTGGTATGGAAAACCAAGTTGAACCCAACATTCGCTGAGGTCCTTAATCGGTGATTGTGGTTTTACCTCACCAAGTGCAACAGACTAGCACCGTACCCAACAACTGAGAGAAACAAAAAAATAAATCATTGGGTGATTATATTATAGCAAGAGAGCAAAAGTAATTAAGTACTTTAAGATCTAATTTCAAGGTATTCAAGTAATTTATATGAACTCCAAATTTAAGTACTACAAGAAATATACAAACCCTGTCTCCAGGAACAGGGTTGGAGAGCCCTGCTCATTAAGGTACCGATAAAATTAAACCATTACACCTTCTGGGAAAAATACTTTTTTTTTTTTTATTACACATGAACATAAAACATAAATAATACATTAACATAAACATCCCCTAAACACGGAGGAAAGAACAGAGGCTGCTTCAGAAATGGCGCCCAGTAACCTTGGTCAGGGTTTCCTGACCATCTAACCACTCTCCCGTCTTTGAGAGGTGCGTCCCCTAAGGAGAGCATTTACATAGGACACTACAAGTGACCAGTGGCTGGTTGTGTCTGGCGAAAAGTGGGCACTGGAGTCACAGGGACCTATTTCCTAACAGCCACAGACTGGCAAATTTCAAACTGGCAAACTTGAACAGAGGAGCTGTGGAACACTTTACACACAAATTAAATTAACGTTATTAGGAATAGGGGGACATGAGTGGGGATGGATGAAGGGTTCTCCGCCTACATTTTGGGGAGCGGGGGTCATCAAGTGTCCTGGGTGTGGGTGTGTCTGCAGTGACAGGTTACATGCTGGGGGGAGGGATGAAGTGCCCTGGGTGTGTGCCTGCCGTGATGTAACTGACTGGGTGATTGGAGGAGGGGCAGTAGGAGGCGTGCACGCGGGGTTGGGCGGGGCCTGAGTTCCACGGCGTGAGGTAGTGGTAGGTGGCAGACAGCATGGGGACATAAGGCTCGTAGGCATGGTGTGGGGGTTGGCTGCACTGCTCCTGAACCAGGGGGTAGAACACCGTGCCCGGGCCTCCTGCTGAGGGAGGGTCCATGGTCAGGGGTGTGCCTGGGGGGCAGGAAAAGGTCAAGGGGTGAGGACAAAAACCACAACAGGTTTTAACGACTTAGTCTTGTTCCGTGCGGATTTGACAAATTTTCCGCTGACCATTGGCTTGAACGTCTCCCTGGCCGTCGGGCCCGGTTCTCCCTGGCTCCGGGAAGGGTTGGGGGACGGTGTGGTCCGAGGGAACGGATGCCACCGGGTAGGCCTGGAACTGCTGCTGCTCAGTGCCTGGCTGCTGATACAGTGGCTGCATCTGAACCAGCGAGTGCCAGTAGCTCTGCTGGTACCACTGACCCAACAAAACATGACAATGACATTTATATTGTGCCCAGTCACTGTTTCCCACACGCTACTCAATCAGTCACAGGAGACCTACAGTCCTGTAGCTATCTACCTCCAAACCTAATAGAGCACACCAGATTCTAACAGTTAGCCTGTTGAAGGATGACTTAAATCTGGGTTTGGAGCATAATCCTACAGGAGGGTAGCCCAGATACACTTATTAGGTTCACTTACTTGGACTCCTAAATTAAAGTAATACTGCAGGACCTTGCAATCTATAGAAAGAGAATTAACTTTAGTTACTTGTTCCATTTCGACTATTAAGACATTTACAACTTGAACACACGTTCGCCAGCTTTTCCTGACCTCGTGGCAGGTCATTGCCGTTGGGGTCATAGGAGTAAGGTGGAGGAGGTGCAACGCTGACGGTTTCCCCCATCTCATTGACGAACCAGGAAGTGGAGGGGGGAAAGTGCATGGATAAAACTGACAAGAGAGATGTGAAATCATTATGACGAGGCCCTGATAAGGTATAACCCAACTACTAAGTCAGACTATAGTGTGGACACCTGGTCTGCTCATAGCGTGCAGAGGCCCGGGGGCCCCCTGAGGATGGTTTGAGGATGGAGCCATGGGTGTTGGCGGGGTCTGAGAGCTGCTGGAGGAGGACGACGAGTTGGAAGTGAAGATGGCTGCAGGAGCCGTGTTGACAGGCTGTGAGGAGGGGATAACGGATGACTTGACCACCACCTGAGGAAATATCTAGATGAAACTCAGAAATCCCCCCCCCCCAAAAAAAAAAACACCTCCAGTACATTTATAAGCAGCCGAGTAAAAACTATACACCTGAAATGTATTCCACTAAAATGTGTATTAATAGAGGACTTGCTAATTATCAAGTGTCCAGTAGGCTACCTGCTGTGAGTGTGAATAGCTGTAGGTAGCTACGCCCTCTTGTGGTGAGCCGGCACGAGATCCTCCCTCCTGAATGGTC
Organism: Esox masquinongy; assembly: GCA_016801175.1. Classification (NCBI taxonomy): domain Eukaryota; kingdom Metazoa; phylum Chordata; class Actinopteri; order Esociformes; family Esocidae; genus Esox; species Esox masquinongy. The sequence continues at coordinate 40,623 of JACXGI010002831.1, read as the reverse complement.
TGGAAAGGCAGGCAGGAAGACAAGAATGCAATCAGAAGAGACCAGCCTCAATAAGCAAGTCACTGGAAATGGTACAATGAATATTAATTATCCTATGTGAAATTAACTTTTATTAGCACCATTTGACAGAAACCAGTGAGGGACTATAATATCAGAGTTTATTAAAACCAGGGGCGCACCAGGTTGGCAGTGGACTCAGCCGCAGCATAGACAGATGGACTCTGGAACCCTGGGTCTGGAAGATGAAGCAACTCCAGAGATAATTGTGCACTTTCATCAATAATGTACAAGGGCTCTCTATACTGTGAACCGGCAATGCTGCCAAAATACACAAGTTAGGAGACTGAACATCCTAATCTGTCTCAACCTAAGTATTCATCACAATCATCATCTACAGAGCAGAATCCAATGAAATGTACAAGGACTGCCCTACCAGTTCTTCCTATGGGCTCTCCATGGACTTCATAGACATCTTCATAGACGTCAGAGCAGGTGAAGTCAACACACTCACCTTGAGCAGTATAGACGTACTCCTCTGAATAGTCACCTGAGACAGATCCACAACACTGAGTTCCCCTTGAAATTCCCGCTCAACCACGAGTGACTTAGGTGACACGTTAACGGCCGGCCTACCCTGGTCGCCACCGTTGCTCCTCTCGTCGGCATCCTCCTCGGATGAGGTCATGGCCTGCTTGCCGGACGTGGGTATGGGGCTCGGGCCTCCAGGCACCCAGTAGGTAGCGGCGGATGGAACCATGCGGTTCCCCATGGCCTGTCCCTGAAGGTTCCCAAAGGAGACAGCGGGTCAGCTTCAGGCACCTCCTCATGCTGCCAGGCGAGTCTAAACCCTGAGGGCCTCCCTGTAAGTTACCGGCAGGGAAGGGAAAGCGGTCTCGTCGCTCTCCTCGATCTCGTAGAAGGGCATCGTTCCTTCCATGTCCTGTGCCTCCTCCCCGGCCTCGGGGACGTAGCTGAACTGGCACTCGTTGATGGGATGCATCGGTCGCCTGCTTCGGCTGCAGGAGCTCAAAGACACGTGAACGAATGTTGTGGTTACTTACTTCAACATTTATACGAGACCATCCTAGGATACGGTAGCTCAAAATGGCTGCCGAACACTTCCTTAGGAGACGGTTATAAGGCGCCCATTACCGTGACCTGAATGAGTAGTTGTTCAAGCTCTGGTAGCAGCGTTTGCCTGGGTGAGTGTAGTATGTCACTTCTGGCCCAATGAGGTGATGCCTGTTCAGGAAACAGGCTACATTTCTGAGCAGGACCCAGATAAGCAACAGCATAGATACCAACAGAATACAGACAAAGACGTGGAAGCCTAGTTTCCCAAACTGGACAACATAAAACATAAAAAAAAAAAATATATACAGAATTGGTGCAGCACAGGAACTTCGACGTGAAAGGGGTTTGAGTGACACCCCTCAAACCTGCCGTTTGACTGTTGGAGCAGCGAGGACACTGACCTGGGTGGGCCGTACCCCCTCAGTGGCCTGGGCGGAGGGTGTGGGTGATAGTGGTCGTAGGGAAGGGTCCCAGGAGGTGGCGCGGGGCCATGCACACCAGGGGAGCGGCCCACTGGGATGCCGCTGGAGCCCGGCTGGAAGCGGGGAGGCAGGCCAGGCTGGGGGCGACTGTAAGACACCATCAGCATCTCCTTCCCTCTGGGCTTCTTAAAGAAACGCCGCCGGCCCCTCATCTCCGTGTCTGGGGGGTGTGGGGGAAAAGCAGATAGAAGCTGTACATCTACGCACTGCACTGTTTCACAAGTCACTGTTAAGGCAAATGCAATCTCTAGCACTCAAACATCCTAAGACTATCTGCAGGCTAAACGGTGCGCAGACCCATTTCTCCTGGATAGTGCTCAGGTCGGCTGTATGACGGACCCTTGCGGCTTGGGGTGATGTTCCAGGCGGGGACAGGGTTAACAGGCTTGAAGTTAGTTAGAGAAACAAGATGCCTGAAAAGTGAAGACAGAAAAGTCACAAATATTGAAAAGGGTACTTTGTTAGAAAGCCATTTGCTTCATCTAGAATCCATCTGACATTCACTTGGATGATGCATGGGTCAGAATGTTTAAATGAGCACACACTGATGGTTGTCATGTAGTAGGGCCCATCTGTATACAGCTCCGGAAAAAATTAAGAGACCACTTCACCTTTTTCTTTCCTTTCCAAAAAAGAATGCGTTCAATTTGCAGTGATCTCTTAATTTTAACCCTTCTGTTCCTCACTCAAAACTTTCCTTTTCAACTTTTTTGGAAAGGAAAGACAAAGGTGCAGTGGTCTCAATTTTTTCCGGAGTTGTATCTGAACAGGACATGTAACTCACTTTTCTCCAAGCTCTTCGATGAACACAGTCACGTCGCTGGGGTGAGTGCCCACCTCCTGAATGAAGGCATTGTAATACTTCCCTTTTGGGTCAAGTCGAACCTGCATAAAAAGACAGACTGGCCTCAGGGCCTTTGGAGTATGTTCGGTGTATGTTTTGGCCCAAAAAACGTTTGCTGACGCTTAGAATTTGTGGATAAATTAGATTACCTGACACTTGTCACCCAAGAAGTACTGTCTTCCAGCAAACACCATATATTTGGTTTTCTGCATTTCTTTTCCAGAGAAATTCAAATTTGTCATTACAACAATACTTAACTTGACACAAAACCCATGTGTGGTACGAGAATGAACACTGAATATTCTGCACAGATAACATCATCTCTTGAAATGTGCTCTTTATGACTAAGACAAAAAACGACATTAAACTTAACTATTCCACTTCACCACCAGAAAAACCCAAGTCCTCCCAAATCAAAGGGAGCAACAGGGCATACCTTTTCGGCTGTCATGCCAAACATCAAACTCTACATTTCTGTACATCTCAAAATCCAGGGCTTTGAGCACCTTGTACGGGAGAGAGAGTTTTGTTGGTCCATCTGGAGTCTAAGGAAGAGAGAAATTAATGATCCTAAATTCTACACAAACATTTAAAAATGTCAACCCTAGAAGACGACAAGTCATTAAAACTTTGTTGTCACCTTAACTTCCTCTGCTCCAGGTCTGGCTCTGTCTTCCGGGCGATTCTGCCCATTCAGCTCCCAGTCATCCCTACCAGGGTACAAGAAAAATAAATACTTGCAAAAATATTCAGACCCCCATTCTTTCCCCAGTAATTTCTCTCATATTATGGAATTACACATAGTACTTTGAAATGTGGTTCTGTTTGACAATTTATTTTAAACTCAAAATCAACTACTGTAAGGTGACGTTGGTTTTATTATGAGAAAGACTGAGGTGTATTACAAAAACCTGATAAATAAACAGTAATACAGATGACTACATCAATCATCAGCGCGTGCCTGAGCAATGTGTGCATCCCATGGGTATGGGTTACCTCAAAGACTTGGGTTTCGTCAAGAGGACCTCTATAGGATTGTGTTAGAGCAATACTTCACCTCTGAGTTTGGCCCCGGTCCTCGGGGGCGACATAGCCGGCGTCCTCGCTGCACACAGACAGGCTGTTCCTGTAGCTACGACCTCCGCCACGGAACCCGTCCAGCGCTCCCTGCAGCTCCTCCTCCTCAACACCAAGGACTCGTGTGTACAACAGCTCGTACAACACGGCTGGATTCAGTTGAAACACAGTGTCAATAATTCCTCATCACTAAACATGGAAGTAGACATCATCAAAATAAATTACAACCAGTTCCTCAATGTAGGAATTCGACAAAGGAGAGAAGAATCCGCCGGTTCCTCTGAACTGTGGCAGGAGCGTGAGAGTATGTACCCTGACACAGAGCAGCCGCCATCGGGTAGTTCCTGGGGTAGACTATATCATAGTGGCCATTGTTAGAGCAACACAGCAAAATCTGCAATGGTCACAAGAGCAGAGATGTTGTTTCCTCAAAATAAAAATGTTATAAAATAACAGAACAAATCAGACAGGGAACGTTTTTTTTTTTAAACATTTCCTATTGGACAAAATTCAGGTTAGTTCCAGAATAGTGCAAATTATAATGCATGTTTTCTCCCATAAGGTTTAGCAATTCAACAAACTGCCTTAACTCCTGTTCCTAAATAATGTCCAAAGCTGGCTAGAGATATCATTCCTTTTGCATCTTTTATTTGATAATCATTGATCATTTTGAGTGTCATAAACACAACAATGGAAATGCATTTCAAAACTTTATCCTCAATTATTTTGCATTGTTTCCAGATGTGGTGTTTTCCAATCAAATGGTAGAAATGTTAGACCCATAGTCTACAGAATAGACATTACATTTTGATAAAAAGGCACCAAACTGAAAATGGTGAAATGTTTCATTTTGAAATCGTAATGTCTCAAAAGATGAAATCCCCCCCTCTGGTGGACAAACCCTAGTCAAGCAAGTCGCCGCACCCATTCCCACACACCTGGTTCAATCAGCAATGTCATTCAGTTCTGTCAAATAATCAGTCATGTGAAATGTGTCAGAGCCTCGGGTTACTTGGAGGTGGGGATTAACCACACATTCTTACCTTTGCGCCATACTCTTGGTCAGTTATAACAGTTGGTGGCTTCCCAGGGTATCTATATATGTGGAAGCACCTCCTGCCACACAGCCAAAATATGAGGACACTGACTTCTTTCAAGTTGCATTAACACTTAAACAAGTAATGCGCATCTCATTTGCCATATCACGTTTGACATTATCCTAGCCTGGCGGACAAAGCGCTGTACAGTACATACCTGTACAGTGACGACAACGCCTTAATCTCAACGTGGCCTGCGGTTTCCTGAAGAAAAACTGATGTAAGGGTATGTATACAAAGAATTATCTATATACATTTTATGGTCTAATTATTACACAGATTATGCAATATGCTTTTAAAACAATTGGGAACAGACCTTGGGGTCCTCCAGACGTTCTAGATACTTCTCAAATGACCCTTCAACAAACTAGATTAAAGACGTCATGACAAAAGATCATTATGACTTACATTGTAAATTAGACTTGCTCTGTATAGTGACTGGCAAAATTAGTCAACTTACAGGTTCGAAGTGGCATCGGTTTGCTCGCATGAAGGTGACACAGTCTTTCCTTATCTTTTGTTGGTAATTCTGAGAGTAATAAAGCTAAATATGCAAAATATGATTACATACAATCGCACGGGTATTACACCATATCTTCGCTCCATGTGGACTGTACATTATTTTCCAAATTATTGTGTCCATAATTTAACAGTAAACTTAGTCAAATTGCTATGAGTTAAAGCGACTTTTTTTTCTTTAGGAAAGGTCAATGCCTATGGTGATACCAGGAATTTAGTCAACGCTGAAGTAGCCAATCATTCATTTATAATTTTGAAAGCGTCAAATGGAGAAAAACTGTATGTAAACTAGCTTTAGCCTACCTGTTCAGAGACAGCTCGAAATAGACAAGACGCGTCTCGTGCCATCATTTTCCGATAGAGACCGATGCTGGCTAGATACTCGTCCATGTTTACAAAATACTTTTTCGAAGGTTTCTGCATTTTAAAGAAATTGTTAATAAAACACAATAAATATGCGAAGCCTCATAACTTTCTGCATAGACGACAAAGACGAGTTTCCTTCCGAGTGTGGAAAGGGAAACAGGTGCCATAAGTTAACACTAATTAAATGAATTTCTCCGTCACTGCCCGAAAAACGTCCAAAACAGTTTTGAAAATTCTTGTATTTGATTGGTTACACTAAGTGACAGGCGAAATTGAATGAAGACACTGGTCTAACTTCAGGTGTTATACATATATGTGTGTATATATATACCGAACATTAAAACGTCAAATGTAAACATTCTCTTCCTCACTGTTTCAAAGGTTGCTCCACTCTAAAGTTGGCAGATGAGTGGCGCAAGGAGTTGGCGGAGGAGTACGTTTCCCGGATTTTCATGTGCTATACACATTTGCAGTTATTTCGTCACCAAATATTAAAATGCAAGAAATAAAAAAATAATAAATGGGACTTCTACAGAAAATACTACAAATTGCTATAGAATACTACGCCACATATTCTGTTGTTGAATAATAGTTCAAGGGTGGGCAAACGATCTGATTCAATGCAGCTAGTTAAGTTTGAGGGGAAAAAAATGTCATTGGTAAAAACAACTTCAGATCCATTTTGAATGTCTAAATGATAATCGAATGTGTGTAAAACAATTGGATTTTTACAAACATTGGAGGGAAAGGTGCTTTTAAAATCCAATGTTGCCCTCGAGCCAAAATGTTTCCCACCCGTGCTATAGTTAGTAGGCTACCCCTCAATCGTGTAGTAATTAATACAGAATGTTGTAGTATATTGTAGAACGTGGTTATGCAACTCCTGTCCTGGTGGGTCAAAATACTTCTAATAAGAGGCTAATTGAGACTTGGGACACCAGACAAATAACTAACAGGTAGAAACAAAAACAGAAGTGTTTTGATCCGCAAAGTAAACGGCAAGTACAAGATGCCTGACACAGTCTGTGTATGGAGTGACCAGTGTCTTCAGTGGCACCTATTCCTGTCATGCTCTTCCTGTAATGGAGTTAAGAAAGCACCATAAGCCCACTCCACAGCTAACTTGATTATGTCACAGATGGAGCTATCCAACTGGTCCCTTTGAATATTGTCAAGGATGGTGGCCACATGTCTTGCAAATACAACATCCATGTTAGGAACATTATCCTTCCTCCCCAGGAACACTGTCCTTCCTCCTCCTCAGACATCAAACCTCCCCTAGTCAAACGTCACCCGTCCCTTGGTCAAGTATCAGCTCTCCCCTTGTCAAACATAACCCGTTTAAGCTTCAGACCTCCCCTAGTCAATCGTCAGACCTCCCCTAGTCAATCAGGTGTGTGAGTGCTAGGGCAAAAACAAAAACGTGGACCCCTTGAAGTCCCCAGGGCCAGGATTGGAAAACACTGCTCTAAGCTAACGTGCTATTGCTAAAAGTTTAGCTTCCTCCCCTGACGGTTCACCTGGCCCCACTCTGGGTGCAAACTCAAGATCCTCTGCTTCACATGATCGCATCCTTGTTCCAACTGTTTGAGCTATACAAAAGTTACCAACTGGATAGCCCTAACATCAACATTTCACGCTAGCTGTGAGGTGAGCTAACGGTACAGTACATTCGTAATTCATTTATGTATGAGTCTGTGTTTCTGGTAACCAATAACAAAATGACCTAAGAAGTGTCAGTCCAACTCAAGCTGGCCATCAGGAGATAGACAGATCTGAATAAATCAGTCAGACATAGGCAAAATATTAGTGTGCACATGTCAACTGTTTGGTACATTAAGATGAAAGAACACTTGTTGGGTCAGCAATGGCAAAAGACCCGATAGACCAAGGAAAATCAATATTACAGATGACCAAAGAATAATCACAATAACGAAGAAAGAAAAAACAGCCCAACACTCCAAAATGTAGGCATGGATATGTAAGCCACTACCATCCACAAAAATACTTCATCAGCCAAACTACAGAGGCTGGACTGCAAGATGCAAAAACACTAGTCAGCCTAAAAAACAGGTTGGCCTGAAAAGTATCTAAAAGAGTCTGCAGAGCGCAGGTATTTTGGACAGATGAGTCGAAGATTCACATACCAGAGAGATGGCAGACGTCTGGAGAAAAAAAGGACATCACCTCATCTGTGAAATATGGTAAAGGAGCTTTGAAGTTTTGCACATCTATGGCTCATTTTTATTGATAATGTAACTGCTGATGACAACTACCAGATGAAGTCTAAAGTGTAATGAAACATCTGGTCTACTCATACAACCAAATGCCTCTAAATTCATAGGTTTGCGCATAGGATGATCCCAAACACATTGCCATAGCTACCTAGGAGTTTTTCAGGTCCAAAACATGTACAAGTCAATAATCTAATCTGAATCCAAAAGAGCATTCCTTTCACATGGTGAAGACAAGACAAGAATCCAAATAGGTCCTGAAACAAGCAGAAACTACAACCCCGTTTTCAAAAAAGTTGGGACGCAACAGAATGCAATGATGTGCAAATTGTTTATCCCTAATTTAATTGAAAATAGTATAAAGACAACATATCAGGTGTTGAAACTCAGAAATGTTATTGTTTTTGGAAAAATACATGCCCATTTTGAATTTGATGCCAGCAACACATTTCAAAAAAGTTTGGATGGGGGCATGTTTACCACTGTGTTGCATCACCTCTTCTTTTAACAATACTCTGTAAGCTTTTGGGAACAGAGGAGACCAATTGCTTTAGTTTTGAAAGTGAAATATATTCACTTTCCTGCTTGATGTAGGATTTCAGCAGCTCAACAGTTCAGGGTCTCCTTTGTTGCCTTTTTTGTTTCATAATGCGCCAAATGTTTTCACTGGGTGACAGGCCTGGACTGCAGGCAGGCCAGTTTAGCACCCAGACTCTTTTACTACAGAGCCATGCTGTTGCAATACGTGCAGAATGTGGTTTGGCATTGTCTTGCATAAATAAGCAAGGCCTTCCCTGAAAGATACTGTTTGAATGGCAGCATATGTAGCTCCAAAACCTGTATATATTGTTCAGCATTATTTGTACCTTCACAGATGCGTGATGGGTGCAAGTCACCCATGCCATGTGCATTAATGCACCCCCATCATCATGGATGCTGGATTTTGAACTGTGTGCTTATAAGATGCTGGATGGTCCCCCTCCACTTTAGTCTGGAGGATGCGGTGTCCATGATTCCCAAAAATAATTTAGAATTTTGATTTGTCAGACCACAGGACAGATTTCCACGTCTCTGGTCCATCTTAAATGAGCTTGGGCCCAGAGAAGGCGGCAGCGGTTCTGGATCTTGTTTATGGTTTCTTCTTTGCATGGTAGAGTTTTAACTTGCATTTGTGGATGCAGCAATGTACTGTGTTCACAGAAAATGGTTTTCAGAAGTGTTCCTGAGCCCATGCAGTGATGTCCACTACAGAATCATGTGTTTTTAATGCAGTGTCACCGGGGGGCCCGAAGATCACGGCCATCCAGTATTGGTTTTCGGCCTTGTCCCTTGCATACAGAGATTTATTTGGCCTTGTCCCTTGCATACAGGGATTCTCTGAATTTTTTAATGATATTATGTACCGTAGATGATGAGATCCCCAAACTCTTTGCAATTTTATGTTGAGAAACATTATTCTTAAATTGCTACACTATTTGCCCATGCAGTCTTTCAGAGTGGTGAATCCCTCCCCATCCTCACTTTTGACAGACCCATACTCTGGAATGATCTTTTAATACCCAATCATGTTACTGACCTGTTGCCAATTGACCTAATTAGTTGTGTGATATTCCACCAGGTAGTTTTTTAGCATTACATAACAAGGTTTCCCAGCAGAACATTGCCCAAAGCATCCCACTGTCTCCACTGGCTTGCCTTCTTCCCATAGTGCATCCTGGTGCCAATGTTATCTCCTGGTAAGTGAAGCACACGCACCTGGCCACCCACGTGATGTAAAAGGAAATGTAATTCATCAGACCAGGCCACCTTCTTCCATTGCTCCGTGGTCCAATTCTGATGCTCACATGCCCATTGTAGGTGCTTTTGGCAGTTGACAGGGGTCAGCATGGGCACCCTGACTGGTCTGCGGCTACTCAGCCCCATACACAACAAACTGCGATGCACTATGTGTTCTGACACCTTTCTAACATTACCAGCATGAACTTTTTCAGCAATTTGAGCTACAGTAGCTCGTCTGTTGGATCAGACCACATGGGACAGCCTTCGCTTCCCACATGCATCAATGAGCCTTGGCTGCCCCTGACTATGTCACCGGTTCACCGCTTTTCCTTCCTTGGACCACTTTTGATAGGTACTGACCACTGCAGACCGGGAACACCCCACAAGGCCTGTAGTTTTGGAAATGCTCTGACCCAGTCGTCTAGCCATCACAATTTGGTCATTGTCAAAGTCATTCAGATCCTTATGCTTACCCATTTTTCCTGCTTCTAACACATTAACTTTGAGGACAGAATGTTCACTCGCTGCCTAATATATCCCACCCACTGACAGGTGCCATGATGACGAGATTATCAGTGTTATTCACTTCACCTGTCAGTGGTCATAATGTTGTGGCTGATTGGTGTATTTTTCAAGAAACAATAAAATGTCTCAGTTTCAACATTTGATGTGTTGTCTTTACTATTTTCTATTGAATATAGGTTTAAATGATTTGCACATCATTGCATTCTCTTTTTATTTACATTTGCCGTGTCCCAACTTTTTGGGAAACGGGGTTGTACATGGCTGCAGCACAGGCCTTGCAGGGAAGATATCCAGCGTCTGTTGTTAATGGTTCACAGACCCATAGCATATAAAAACAAGTACTAAACATCATTATTACATTGTACAACATGTTAATTTGTCCAAATACTTTTGTGTCTTTAAAATGGGGGCAGTTTAAAAAAAAATGTGCTGTGTTTTACAAATGTTTTATTCGATATGAAGGAAAAAACACTCAACTTACAGCAGACAGGCTGAACTTTTACCCCATAGTCATTGTATCATTTGAAATTAAAAGTACTGGAATGCAAAAATATAAAAATGTCTCATGGTTCAAATACTTTTCTTGCTGTACTATGTAGAAACTAGATCAAGCATTAAGTTACTGTTCTCCTGACAAACAGATAATTGACAATTAGTTCTTTCAAGGAGAAATCCTGCACCTTTCTGTCAAACATAGTAAATCAGAAGCGCCCTGACTCACTAAGTACATTTACACATACCCAGAGTTTGTCTTGGTTTGAAAGTGCTGTTAGATAACATGGCCAAGGTAGAGAACATGGCCACCATATAGAAAATATACTTAAACCAACATTTATATACAGTGGATATAAAAAGTCTACACACCCCTGTTAAAATGCCAGGTTTTTGTGATGTAAAAGAATGAGACAAAGATAAATCATGTCAGAACTTTTTCCACTTTTAATGTGATCTATAATGTGAACAATTCAATTGATAAACCAACTGAAATCTTTGAGGGGGGAAAAATGAAAAATAAAAACCTTACAATAACCTGGTTGCATAAGTGTGCACAGCCTCTTTTAACTGGAGGATGTGGCTGTGTTCAGAATTAACCAATCACATTCAAACTCATGTTAAATAGAAGTCATTACGCACCTGCCATAATTTAAAGTGACTCTGATTAATCACAAATAAAGTTCAGCTGTTCTAGTAGGATTTTCCTGACATTTTCTTAGTTGCATCTCAGAGCAGAAGCCATGGTCCGCAGAGAGCTTCCAAAGCATCAGAGGGATCTCATTGTTGAAAGATCTCAGTCAAGAGAAGGGTACAAAAGAATTTCTAAAGCATTAGATATACCATGGAACACAGTGAAGACAGTCATCATCAAGTGGAGAAAATATGGCACAACAGAGACATTACCAAGAACTGGACGTCCCTCCAAAATTGATGAAAAGACGAGAAGAAAACTGGTCAGGGATGCTTCCAAGAGGCCTACAGCAACATTAAAGGAACAGCAGGAATTTCTGGCAAGTACTGGCTGTGTGCTACATGTGACAACAATCTCCAGTATTCTTCATATGAATGGGCTATGGGGTAGGGTGGCAAGATGGAAGCCTTTTCTTACAAAGAAAAATGTGGGAAAATGTGTTATGGTCTGATGAAACCAAGGTTGAACTTTTTGGCCATAACCCTGAAAGGTATGTTTGGCGCAAAAACAACACTGCACATCACCCAAAGAACACCATACCCACAGTGAAGCATGGTGGTGGCAGCATCATGCTTTGGGGCTGTTTTTCTTCAGCTGGAACCAGGGCCTTAGTCAGGGTGGTGGGAATTATGAACAGTTCCAAACTGTTCCAAATACTGATATTAGCTGTACTACAGTTAATATTGTTATACTGATAGTATACTACAGTACATGCTACAGTTTTCTGTGTTTTGCTGATGTATACTGTAGTATAAATTGCCAAACTCACTACAAGAGAAAAACACAGCAGTGAATACCATTCTATAATGTGAATATATAGTAGTAATACTAGTAAGAGCATAGTATGGTGCTGTAATAAAATCAAAAGGTGCTTCAACAAAGTATTAGTTTAAGGGTGGTGCACACTTATGCAATCAGGTTATTGTGAGTTTTTTATTTTTCCCCCTCAAAGATTTCAGTTTGTTTTTCAATTGAATTATTCACATTATAGGTCACATTTAAAGGTGGAAAAAGTTCTGACATGATTTATCTTTGTCTCATTCTATTACATCACAAAAACCTGGCATTTTAACAGGGGTGTGTAGACTTTTTATATCCACTGTACAGTCATGTAAAACATATGATGATTACAGTAATTACAATTGATGTGCACATTTAAATACTTACAGTTCCTAATTGATTTAGGGAGTTTTGGGGTTGTTTTGCAGCTCTTAAATTAGTAGTTAACAGGATTCTTGATGGGGCTAGCATAGTCCTATTTTTTGTGGGGCACAAGGCCGGTTACTCGAGGGTACATCATACAAAAATTAACTGTTCATGTGGCTGAATTATTTGGTCATGATTGACCTGTACCCCCTGCCAGATGAGGACTTTTTGGAACAGTGGGTGACTGGGGTTGGAGGGGTCAGCAATGATCTTTCTTCCCTGCTTTCTAGCCCTAGAGTCATGAAGAGCCTCAATGAAGGGCAGGTAGCAGATTGCCCTTTCTGGAAGTGTACAATCTGTTACAGTTTACATCTGCAGAGGGCCATCCCAAACAAGACAGCGATGGAGAGGTGGGGATGGACTTCAGTGATTGATGTATACCGGTGCAGGATAGGCTGGGAGATTAAAATTGATGCTGCCTTTTTGATGATCACTGTGATGTTTTCCTAAAGAACACTGTAGTGAACACTACTGTAAATATAGTAGATGTACTATGTCTTACATTATACTACAGTATACTATATACAGTAAATATTTCAGTAAACTACAAGAAATACTACAGTATACAACATACAGCAAATATGACAATGCTGTATAGTTGAATACATTTAGTAGCTGTACTACAGTTAATATTGTTATACTGATAGTATACTACAGTACATGCTACAGTTTTCTGTGTTTTGCTGATGTATACTGTAGTATAAATTGCCAAACTCACTACAAGAGAAAAACACAGCAGTGAATACCATTCTATAATGTGAATATATAGTAGTAATACTAGTAAGAGCATAGTATGGTATAATATGTTTTTCTTAGGGGTATCTCAAAAAGTTTTGAAATTAGATTATAATAGGCTTTTGTTTCTGGAAGGATCTACCTTAGGGGATGGGGAAAACATGAATTAGATAAGAACAGAGAATGAGGTAGTAAGATGATCTGCCGAATATTTTGGTTGGGGGCCTGCAGTTAAAAGAAGAACATTAATTAAACTTGTTTGTGTAGCATATATCAAGTACTAATTTGTGTGCTTCATCATACTTAGCAGTATTAAAAGGGAGCTGAGAAGGCTCATTAAAGATCAAAAAATGTTATTTTAAAGGTTCTTACAAAATATAGTTTGTAATTATTGTGTTTATTATGAGACCTACATTGCAGACCAATTTACTGTGCTGCATGAATTTGTTTTACATGAGTTAAAGGGCTCAATGTGTGGGTCTGCCCTATTAACAACTACTAGCTAATTAAAATCCACAAGCTGATATGAGAATGAAAGGCAAAATATTGTGTTTTGTAGAGTCCTTTGAACTGCAACTTATGAATACCTTATGAACAAACTTTAAATGTGCAAACACTTTGCATCTTCAAGAAGGTAGGCCTAAATTCTTGTTTTGCTCAAGTGGTTAAAAAAAATGTCTACCTTTTATCCCAGCCAAAATATGAATATACGTTTCTCCAGCGAATTGTATGTTTGGAACCTCCATAAAAATAATTAATATAAAGTTTGCCAAGCCATTTACTATTTAGCTGGTTCCTTAAGTCCAACAAAAACATATTGGATTTATGTGTGAAGTTTGTGATGATTTAGTGCCAGAAATACAGTTTGATGTTAATTTGACAGAACTTTAGAATGACTATCAATATGCTTTAGATGATTTTAAATGATATATTGTTTTTGTACTTTTGTGTTTAAGGTCCAGTTGCAATCCGAAACATTAAAATATATATTTCTACAATATAAATGGTTTCATTTTTTAGCAGTAAAACCAATGCACCAATGGGGATAAACAGTTTGTGTTGGCTTTGGTGGTGGTTAACAACATATAAACTACATTTTACAAATGTAAACTATATTATATATATTTTCTGTATTTAGATACATAGGAAGGATATACATTTTAACAGGAGAATGTACCCTATGTGCTCTGTCCAGACCTATAGCCTACAGGGTAAATTATCCTTCACACATTTTAATGTGTTGTTTATATCAGAAGACTATGCAGTGACTTGATTCATTGAAATATGCCAGTACAGACCGTGGGGTATATTTTACAAATGTATTTCCGTAATATATTTAAATGTATTTCATTTGTTTATTTTCTAAATATATTCAGCAAGTATATGTAAATATGTTTCCGTTTTATTGAAATATTCCTATATATAATTTTTGCGTAGAATTGGCGTCGCAATTCTAATTTGATTATAATAGACCAATGACTGTTCATCTGGGTAAGGGGTGGGCTCTATACCCTCCTATCATCTAATCGAGTCTGTGAGTCTGTGAAATTTGAATTGCTGTACTGACCACTCTATCTGGGCAAAAAAATCCGACTGGGCATATCAAGCGCTGAGGCTGAGAGTTTTTCGACTTTTCTGTTATTATAAGAAAATTAAAAATCATATCAAATCTTTTGATATTATATATTTTCCAGACCTGATTGGAGTGGTTAATTAAAATATTTATATCAAAAAGTGTCTGCCTTTGTAGGCTTCATGGAGACTTGAATGTCAATGAAAACCATACATTGTTAATTAGAGTAATCAAACATAGTTCCTTGAAATGTCCACACGATGGCAGAAAAGCTCAAGAGAAATGCTTCGAGTGGCCATCTTTCTCTCGCGCGTTGGTTGGTTTTTCAAATGCAAAGCCATACGATTTAAACTAATGTTGAGAAAAATAAGAGTTGGGGCAAGATCATGTTAGCCAGAAATCTGTTTTATTCAAATTAATTGAAAACGTATTAATAGAAAAAGTCTAGAACGTATATTTGCACTTGGTAGACGGATGTAGGTACAAAACTTAATCGTTTGACCTACACTACTGCTTTAAAAATCATTAAGAAGATTAATGTATAACCTATATTTGACATTTACCACATTATTAACTTTATAATTGATGTACAAATGTATAAGTCGTTTGTTTGTCATTTCTAAGAATTAGTTAATCCATGAAAACAAATCTTAACGCAAATCCCACCCACTAAAGGTGCTTGCTGTTTTCTGTCTGTACCGTCTCACGTAGTTCTTTGTTGCCTATTGGGATATACAGTCACGTCATTCCTCATCTCTTTATATTCGATTCCCAAAAGAGGCCTAATCTTTTTTTTCGTTCGGTGCCACGATAATGAACATCTGGCAGCAAGGTGCTCAAATTGAAAGAGAAAAGAAAATGAGGAAGAAAAAAAACAACTCAATAAAACTTATGCCCCTTATTTTTTATGACTACAATATTCGGCCGTTCTATTTGAATATAGCCTATAGCATTTCATATTTATCAAATAAAAACAGATCTAGTTCACGATAAAATCCAGTTAAATTGGCGTTGAGCAGGGTAGCCTATTTACTTTTGTCAAACAATTATTTTACCTAAATTAAAACTCTTCCTTTGATGTAAAGGTTTAATCAGTCAGCTTATTAGGTTAAATGGTTTGTTTATGAATTCAATTGTAGCAAAATACCTTATGCACATAGTATGCATACTAGGTAAATATAATAAAGAGCAATATAATTGTTTAAAAATCTTTTATCTTGAGAGGTTGATTAAAAAACATACACAGATTAAAGCATTTCCCAGCCCTTTATCTGATACTGCAATGAGAGGTGCTTGCGGCTGTATTTATTAACCACTGGTAGACTATGTTAATGTTGCCAGCTGTTCTCAATTGAAGACGTTTCAATTCAAGGCTATTCATAAATCAGATGCAACGTGTGTTTCTGATATAAACGAACAGCAGCCTTAGTTTTGGAAGTTAGAAGGGGTGTGATCGGCCTTCCTATGGCCTTTGAAAAGTTGCCCATTTTGACACAAAATAAAATCCAAATTGAGGTTGCTATATTCCAAAAATGTAGGCTATAAATCAATCTTGAGCTGTTGGCGAAACATTTTTTAACGTAGGCTAGTCTTCCAAAACAATGGGATTACAAACATAATCTGGTTGAGTGACTTTTTTATGCCTAACTTGTTACATATTACATTAATCTTACTTTATTTGTGAACTCGAGTCAATTGCATCATATTAGTTGGATAACTGAATTATTCTTTCGGCAGCTCTAACACTTCTCCCTAGATTCCCACATTGGTATGCAGCTTTCCCATCCCCTCTGCGAAGGAAGTGTGATTGAATTGCATTGGGCCACGGTGTGATGCTGTGTATTTGCCTAAAAGCCGTACCCGACACAAGCATCAGGGTTCTTTCTCTCGTTTACCTTCCCCCTCGTCTAATGGATAGTGAAACACTCCAAGACTCAATTCTTTTAATGAAAATACTGCATTAATTTTATTTTGTGGCGTGTCATTGTAATTCAAGAGATGTTTTTAATCTTCAGATTGCCTTGCTAGCCTACAACAAGCCATCAAAACAATATTTGGCAGCGGCCCATATTTTCTGCTCAGTCAATGGGCGTACATCCACCGACTGAATAGGGTTGTCAGATGTGAGTATTGTTCACGTGAATGGAGCGCAGTCTTCACTTCAAAGTAGGATATTCTGTTTAAAATTGGAAGGAGTTGAATACAAAGTTAAGTTTGCTATCGGTAAGCAATACATTTTTGGTTGGAAGGCAGGTTAAGAGACTGACCTATATCAGCCCTCCAACCTGCTTTACTGCTTGTGAAGGAAAACAATTATGAGCACATTTAATTTGAAAAAATATACAGTATGTGCCTCCAGTCTGATGATTACTGATCATCGATAGCAACAAGCATGTGTAACTTCATTTAGGCAGAGCTTAGTCGTTCCTTTAATCATCACTCCTGACTTCCTGAGGTCTTACTCTCAAAGAACATCTGAGTGAAATGTCCAAATGGTATGTGAGATCTTTCGTATGTGTTAAACTTTCATTTTAGATTACAATTGGGTTAGCGGAAACACTGTGATGTTTGATGTAATTATTGTATGCTGGTTGAACCTGAAGAAGGCCAGGAAGACAGACGGACCCTGATTCTGCCTGCAGTGCAATCAGTTTGCTTTTAGATCTTAATTGGACCTGTGTCATTCAGACAAAGGTAAAAAATTGTTTTAGACTGAAATGGTATTTAAATCTGAAGGAAGCATGGCCAGAAATGCATTAGGGAAGATAATCAGGCAATTTTATCTTTCTTCATCAGTCTGTCTGGTTCCTGTCCTGTGGACAGCTTCCATTCTGTTCTAAGAGGTTCTGATAGAAACTGAACACTATTTTATCATCAGATAAGAAAAAAATTTAAAAAGAGGAAGAGTAATAATATTGTGCAGCATAAACGGTTAAAATAAAGAGCCGTATCTGTGGAAAAAAGGTTATTTGTTACAACTGCTTTTCACAGCATTTCTGTGTAGTTAACTAAGCATGTTTATTTCCTTCCAGTTTCTCTCAACCCAATCATCAAATTAGTCCCAACTCTAGTTTGGAAAACGATGTCCTCACTGCTTTCCCTCTGGGAAATCCCTGTCAATACTGGATGCAGTTAGATCTTAAAGGTGCACTCCAGGTTTTTTCTATTTTTTCAGCCAGTGGTTGTGAAAGTGGTGCTTAACTGCTTATGAAACAAAATAAGTCTCCATTTGTTTGTGTACTATGTCATCCAATTGGGTAGTACATCACCCATTTTTCCATGATGTGTTACAAGATGCAAAAAAATATTTAAAAAATCTTTTTCTTTTTGCATGTAGTTCATATGGTATGTTTGTGATGTTAATGCTTCCAAAATTCGTAGCACATAATACACATTTCATGAGGTTAAGATTCCGTAATAAATCCTCAATTCGGGTGCAATTCATAAAAGCTGCCACTGCTAAGTGGTAGTACAACACTCAAATTGCTTAGATTCTTAATGGCTAATTACCCTGAAAACCAACTATTGGAATTCAGAATGCGCCTGCGTCGAAAATGAATTGGAAAAATGAATTGCAGAGATATATAAAATAGAGATATGAATCTCATCACTCAATGAATCGAGGAAAGCGTTATGCTCCCATCTAGCTAACTTTCAGTTAAGTGCGTTCATGTTGTTATATGTTGCGTGGATGTTGAGCTAATTGTTATAAAATCCTTTATAGAAAGCAAGGGTATGAGTAAAGAAACTGCTAATTTTCTTTTAGTCCATTATGTCCCAATTGATACAGTACAACATCTCTCAGATCTCAGAAAATATAACTAATGTAGTGCTTATACTCCCATGAAGTACTTATTCCCAGAATTACCCATAACGCATCGTGCTTTCCATTTACAATCAAGTATGGCTAAAAGCATAGCATGAACATATCAGTAAATGGGAGAGAGGAGACAAGTGGGAGGATCATGCGCAGTGGTGGGAGTGTTTTACATTGCTTCTTTCTGCTTTCTTGCAACATTTTAGCTATTTTCCTAAACAGGATTGGTGAATTAGATTGATGATAAGAAAATGGTTAGTCAGGCTTAGCAGCCACCAAAACAGTCTTTGATGGCATCAAATCGCCAAAGGATGTTGCCTTCCTCCATTCAGCACTCTCCCTGCCATTGGCTAGGGACATTTAACATATATACAGTGTAAAACGTCATTGAAGTGTTAAGGGCCAAGAGCTGTCTACTTTTTGTTTGGCCTGCAGACTCTGATCTGAAACACTTGTTCAATCAGACTGCATTATTTCATGTATATCAGAGACACTAGAGCCACTCATGCTCTCCAATGGAGGCAAATTAATAATTTAGAAAACAAACATCTATGAGCTGAAGTGAAAAATTTGATTTCCACCTCAGAAGTTGACATGGGATAATAACATTTGATTCAATTGTATTTGAGGGCCTAGGTTTTATTTTTATCACTGTATGAATGAAAGAAGAATATATTGATGATGGAAAAACGTGGTATAAAAATAGCATTTATGAACACTATATGAAGCCCAATAGCTATGTAATTTACTCCGCAGGTACTAACATAATTAACACAAACTGCAATAATTAATTATGTAACTTAATTGTAATATAGTTGTTAAAATCAGTTATTGCTCATTCATTCAAACAAAGAGTGTGTGATTAAGTAGTAATTTTCTTTGTATTATTCCATACGTGTAACTAGGCTTACCCTGTCATTAACTACTGGTAATTTGCAAAAAATGTACTCTGTTAGACTTCTTGTTTAAATGGGTATAACCTTACCCTATGAAGGGAAATGTAAGAACATCATATTACCAAGGCCAACTCATCAACACTTCCCGTTCACACTATGTGATAACTGATTCCTAGACTGCCATATTACCATGTATTTACATAATGTACTTCCCATAACTACTATGCTGTTACT
Organism: Esox masquinongy; assembly: GCA_016801175.1. Taxonomy (NCBI): domain Eukaryota; kingdom Metazoa; phylum Chordata; class Actinopteri; order Esociformes; family Esocidae; genus Esox; species Esox masquinongy. Next base: position 20,979 of record JACXGI010002831.1, on the reverse strand, counting down.
TCATGAATTACTGTGTTACATACATAGTAATAAGGGCAACTTAATGGAAAGTGTGACCAAACATAGCCATTTTTGATTGGCTGTTTTAATCAGTGTGCAATATTGTAATTCAGTCATTGCTGGCGGAACATTAAAAAAAATCCTAGCATGTATTCCCATGCATACATACTTCTAAGGGAAGGTAGTAGGTTTGTTGGTTTCAGGTCATGGTGTGTCATAGGCAGTGAAGGAATAAAAGGACATTCTTTACAAAACAAAAGGATGTTTTTAGCCAGCTTCTTTTGAATTATTCAGATCCACAACACACATTAGGTACATACAAAAACAGTAATCCCAAACACAGCCCACGAGGCTGACATTCTCACAGCAATCCCCTCCATCTCTCTGTCTTCTCACACACATGCTCACTGAGTGTTTTGTATTTATATTGCACTCAATGTATTCATTCCTTTTACAATAATAGCTCTAGTGTGCTGCGACCGTGTTTGTCCATTTTCAGGAACTGTTGTCGTCCTAGTCTTTTCTCATAGACTGTACAAATAACTTATTTAAGGCAAATTCATCATTGCCGACACAATTTAGTCGCCTTTCAATGTGCACTGGTGACATGTTTTCATATTGCTTTTATCCTGTCCCCAACTCTTTGCTGAACAGACACTTCTCAGACAGCCTTCTCAGGCTGGTAAATTTTTTAACAGACTGAGGTTGCGCTCTCCTTTACAAGTGTGTGCTGTAACAGAATTGTATGTCCAAATGGAACCAGGTGAAACACTAAGGCCAGAGGAATTAAAAATTAAGCTGAAGCCACTTTGACTTTAACAAGAAAAGATTGTGACAGCTAGACAGACATAAAGACCCAAGAAGCGTCCCTAGGACATTTAGAAGATGCAATCACAGTCATTCTGATCTGAAAATTAAAAACAAAAAGAATGTCATACAGTTCACTTTGATTTTTATTCTAATTTATTTGTTCTCAATTCAAATTTGTCATCTACATGCCATTGCCACTTTGCTGTATCAGAGATGAAGCAGTTCTACAACGGATGAAGGACGATTTTCCAAGATATTATTGCACAGAAAGGACACCCTAAATGTGCTGGTTTTCTGTCCACTCAGGAGGTTGATCAGCATGGTGAGGATATGGAGCAGATCCTGTTGCCAAGCCAGAGCCTGTGGACTACGAGCGGTGGAAAGCAGGGCATCATGGGTAATTAGCAGAGATGACAAAGGAGCAGGTCAGCGAGCCGTGGTGTAATGTGTTGCTGGGTCTGGGACGGGCATGTGCCCCAGAGCTGCAGTCCTCGCTAGTTATTAATGGATGACCTTTGTAGATTTTTAGTGGTTGCCGAGCAAAATTAACGTCTCCTCTCATTTGTTGGTGTCATCCCCCACCCCAAATGATTGAGCTGTCGGAGCGTTTTTCTCCTGTTCATCTAAAAGAAAAGTAGAACAAGCTTTGCTGTATTACCAACTTGATTCTTCGCTTGTGTATAAATGCATTGTTCAAACACATTGTTCCTAGCCTCTGAGCCTCCGCAGAACCGGCCAGACACTATTTGCTCACGTTCCACTTCAAAAGGCTGAAGGAAAAAAGAAACAAGGTTGGCTTCACGTGGTTTCCTACAGAGCCTTGTTAAGGGAATACATACAGTGAAAGGCCACTTCAAAGGGGCACTACTGCTGACTGTCTTGAAAGCGGCGGGATTGTTTTGAGTTTTACAGCCCCGTTGTAGGTTATTAATCCGCAGCGCACCTCACTAAATCTTAATTAGTCTGATGATAAAAAAAGACATAACAAAAAGCCAAAACAAGATCACAAGGGGCACTCTAATCAAGATGTTGCCCTGTTAAACACCAGTACAGAATAGTTTAGCACTCCGGTCTTTTATTTACGGGCTTGCATTGGACTTCTGTGTCTGATGCAGCAGCTCCGCCATGGGATGAAATAGATGCACTAACCTCTTATTAAACCCCTGCTTTTTGACTTATGGTCATGTATGACATAAACTGTAACATTTGTATTCACTCACATCACTGTACTCTGGGCATGCCCACTTAAATCCACTTCTTTCTCTCTTATCTCGAGGAAGGAAGTGATGTCCATAAAGTAATGATTATATTTTAGCTCGGGTTGGGCACTTTGCTAACTATGAGCTGAGAATTAGAAAGGGGCACATGTTGGGGAGGCGTATGTTCCCCGCTGTCATCAAATGCTTGTTTTGGAAAGCCCCACCCACCCAGTCTCATTCTCTACTCAAAATGAATTGTGGGGACTTGGTCAAATCAGAAACTGAGCATCTAAGAAAAATAGCCTGGAATGTTTACACCTCCTCAAATGGCCAAAAGAAAACATACCATTGCAATTGGCGCCCTCGAACTGTTTCCTGGCCCGCCGGATGCAGAGATGATGTTGTACCCTGTAGGCTCAGCTCAACTGGTGAGTTGGCAATAACTTGCTTCATCAGCGGGCAATATCGTCCAAGAATCAGAGTTTAAATGTGTCCTTCGGCAATTATCGTCATCATCCCACGCACATATTCCACAGAGAAAGCAGAAATGATGACGTGGATTAATATTAATGTGTGTCATTACCTTGAACAAAAATTTGTCCCTTGCCAATTTGCTGCTTGTTCTCTCAAGGGACGGCTCTTGCATGTCCTACTCTCAGACATCGTGTTGTTTACCGAAAGTGTTCCCTCCTTTCAAATAACACTGCCTTCAAATATATTATGGATATATTTGGAACGGCTGAATACGAAATCCGCTCATGTGCCTCCGGAGAGGAAGTGTTCCCGGGTCAAATCAGTGAGCTCACAACGTGGCCGTTGTCCCCTTCCCCCACCTCCGTAACGTGTCTTTTTATATACCTCGTGAGAAAGCTACTGAGAGCTGTAATGCATTTTCCATGATTAGTTTGATGGAGGGAAAGTCTTTGGAAAATATCTTGCATTGGAGTCGATCGGTGAGGTAAATTGGAGTTCATGGGAAAAAAAAAGCAGAAGGCAATGCTGCAGACAAACTGTTATTAGCCAACTACATGGCTCCAGAACTATCATCTATGCAGTCTCTTTTTTTTTTTTGTTGTGAGAAAGTGAGAGAAAGCATCTCCCTTTTTTAAAAACGACTTCCGGCATGACAGTGGTGCAGAGCAGAGTAAGGGAACTGATTGGGACCGTCTTGCATGAGTCCCTTGACTTCAATCCGAAAAATATTTCAAACCGTGCGGCTTGTCAAAGGGATCAGTTAGGGGACCTGAAAGACTCCTTGACCGAGTCGGGTTAGGGTGGCGGTGGGGCGTGGCACCCGCTGTCCACCGCTCCTCGGGGACAGATGGCAGAGAGGTGTTAACGCGCTGCTGAAACCCTGCCTGACAGCCCTGGCATATGCCACCTGCTAATTATGCCAGCGCCCATCGCCCCTGCTGCTACCTCATCGCTCATTGACTTCTGTATGTTCTGTGGACATGCCATCGCATGTTTCCATCTCCGAGATCACAGGCCAGAGCAATGGGATCAGAACCTTATTCATACTTCCGACCATTTTTAAAAACTCTGGAAAAGGGGTTGGAGGAGGAGGTTAAATGTTAATATGGGTCAATGTTGTTTGCTTGGTTTAAAATTATTTAAACTGTCATTTTTAGATAATTTTAAATATTGTACCAGTTTACGGAGCACACACTCTCACATATAGCAAATACCTGTCTGGGAGCAATTTGGTTTAACTGCAACCGATTTTTCATCTCGCTGGCTCTGGGATTTGATCTAGCAAGCTTTCAGCTATGGGTCGAACGCTTGAACAGCTAGGATACCCGCTGCCCCCGAAATGACCAACGCATCACCATCCCTTGAACTGAGGCGTCTCAATGGGAGACCAGGGAGGCACAGGAGAGGGAGAGTTCCTCTGGCAGTGATACGGAGCGGACACGTACCTCTACGGCCGTCCAACTGTAGCCGGTTCCACTGGGGGAGCAACCTCCTCAGGAGCTGATCAATAATGGATGAATCCAGTCAGGGGGTGCATGCCAGGCGCACCGACTCGGCAGATGGAGGGCCGAGCAAAAGGCTGGATTGACGTAGAGACATGTGTGCAGATGCCACACCCCATCTGACATCCAACCATCAATCTGGTGGCCAGCACGGCTCCCTATCCAAGTGGGCATAGGGTGAGAAACATCCAGAAACGGCTCCCTCCGGACTGACATCCCGCCATTGGTCGTGTAGGATTCGACGTATCCCAATAGCTAATCCGCATAATCCCTGTTAGTTTTTTAATTGATCATGCACATCCTCCATAAATGTATGGATACTGGGGTTGCAAACTTTCATTAGTTTCCCTGGTTTTACTGGAATCCAGGTTGGAGGATTCTAGATTTGTCCCCTTCTGATTCTGAATCATCCAATCTGGGTTTGTTCTGTTCCGTTTCTGAGTCCTCCAGTCTGGATATTGGGAACATCAGTGTGGTTACAGTGTTCTGCAAGCCTAATGGACAGGAATCAGTATTGAAACAGTAATTATTGAAGGCTACAATTTGGAGGGCGGGAGGCTTAGTGGGTCGAGCGTAGGGCCAATAACTAAAAGGTTGCTGGTTTGAATCCCTGATCCAACAAAAAGATTAAAAATACTGTAATTGAGCAAGGCTTTTAACCTGAAATGCTCACATAATATACATAATTCTGGAAATGAACATCTGCTGAGTTACTAAGTGTAAATTTAATGTCAAGAGGAAGGCATTTATAGGCTTTGTCTGTTGACGCTGTACTATCTCTGTGTTGTCTACAGTTTTATCTCTCTAACCAACCAGTTCTTCTCCATTGAAAGCAAACAAGGACAATCCATCAGTTGTCAGCACTGAATTAGCTCCGGAATAACACCTGTGGAGGCATTTCTGTGGCACCAATTTTTCGTTTGTATTTTTTTAATAATTTTTTTTATCTCTTGAATTGATCATATTTCTCATAGTGTCACATACAGGAGTTGTGACTTCGACTGATGACCCCATCATACGAAACAGTTCTACCTGCATGAGAGGCTTGGGTTTCCCTTCCTGTTAACTCTGTAGGGCTAAAGTTAATGTCTCCCATTGAAACGACTGTCAGACAGAACAGGCAGCTCTCTCCTAGTAACGGTCACACTTCCTGCACCCCCCCCCCCCCCCCCCCCCCCCCCCCCC
>JACXGI010002831.1:0-15709 GCA_016801175.1 Esox masquinongy | reverse complement strand
GTCATTGTCCAATCAGCATCTAGTTAGCCATTCTGATGTATACGAGGCTGATGACGTTCAGAAAGGAAGTCTGAAGATGTAACCCAGGCATTTAAAAATGCCTGCAATCCGAAGAACAGACGTGCTCACCGACTAAATTTCAAGTTTCCCTTGTCCGGGCCGTGTGTAAGTGTTGGCTCCAGCCCAGTTGTAACACCAAGCAGGCTGTCCTCCAAACCTCAGAGGACTGAACAGAGCAGACAGAGGAAAGCCCTCTCCATTCTTCTTGCGAGCTTGGAGCGCTATCACCTGCAGGCATCTTCGGCCAGGCCAGCTTAAAACGTTCTCGTTTACTGAACGGCAGAGCAGAAATAAATAAAAGTGTTAATGTGGAAGGGAGGGCTGGTCGGAGAGTGTTGGTGCTGTTTGGTTTCGCCGTGATGATGCCATTCATCACCGGGTGACAGCCGCACGCAATGCACCGGGAGCCAGGGTCCGCTCCAGCAAACCGTCTCGCCATATCAGCTCTTTGTGAGAATGTAGAAAAGAGAAGCGCAGGCCAAGTGGTTCCTCACTGTCCCAGATCACTCCAGTGTATGTTTACACACACATTTAGACACACACACACACACATTATAAAACAGAAAAAGTACAAGAACGCACATGCAGATATTGTATGTGGACACCTTCCACACACACACACACACACACACACACACACACACACACACACACACACACACTTACACAAACAAGAAGGCATTATCAGACATAGACACTGTCATGTGTTAGGGGTGTTATCTTTATTTTGGTTCTGCAAGCAAAGGTAAAAATCGAGAAAGGTCAAACTCGTCTCCCTTGCCCCTTTTCAAACTGTGTGTGTGTGTGTGTGTGTGTGTGTGTGTGTGTGTGTGTGTGTGTGTGTGTGTGTAAAGGTGTGTGTGCGCGTGTTCTCTGGGCAAACAGTGCGGTGTGTGATTTATGCTTTTGAGAGCTGCGAGATGCGACTTGACATTTTCCTGCTGTGGTGTAGCCCAGTTCTGGCTCCATGCTTCATTACGTAGCGTTCCCTGTGCGAGGGCTGACCCAGTGTATAAATAGCCTTGGACTGGTTCAAATGGAGAAAAAGTGAAAATTAGCACACTTCAGGTGCCCTTTCTCACCCTCGATCTCACCGCTCATAACAGAACATTTAATGCCACCGTTGTTAAAACATGACATGTACGCAGGCGGACACACAAAGCCCTCACACGTGAGTGAGCACGTTTAGAGCAAACCATAATGTACAGGGCAATTTCCATGAACGCTACAGCCTTACAATTCAGTCCCATTCTCCTTTTGTAGTCTGGATCTGATCTGTTAATCATTAACATTGGGATGTGTTTGTCTGCTCCAAATGGATAAACAAAGTACCTCATCCACTCTCACTTCTTAGACATGGGGGGCTGTGACTACAGAGGAAAGACTTCTAGACACTGGTTTTCCTTCAAAAACCCACACCCAGACTCCTATTACTCACCATTCTGTCTTGTAATGAAATTTACTGGCTGTTTTTTTTAATGGCGCCTGAAGGTAATCATTAGTTCCAAGGACACCCCGCCGACAACCCCTTCAGTCGGCTACTTCACAAAGCGTTGTCTGCATTTGTTTATTTTATCAGTCATTTTGGGAGTTAAATTGCCTTAATTTTAAAGCGACTTTTCGTTTTAAATACATTTTTAAATGGCAAAAAAACAACGGGCGATTTGGTATTGATTTACTTTAATGTATTTACCAGTGTGTTGTGTGCGTGCGTGTGTGCGTGCGTGTGTGTGCGTGTGTGTGTGTGCAGAAAATCGAAGCAACACAACAAATGGCGCTGTAGGTGTGGGAAAACAATCCGCCCCTGTCATCTGTGTTGATGCTCCATGAAAGGAATTGAACAGCCGTGCCAACGTCTCGCCACCAACGACCAACAGCCAACAGACGCCAGTGTTGCATCGTTCCACGACCGCCGAACGGCCGATGCCTCCCGGAACACTTCTCCCCAGCTGTGAGTAACTACCACCTGAAACCCCCCCGCACACCCACACCTGCACCTGACCCCCACCCCCGTGCACACACCCGCATCAGTCAGACTAGCACAAACAAACAGCTGAGACAGCAGTGGCTTGGCGCTGGCGTTGTGCTGGGCTGGTGAGAGGCTACAACATGTGCCAATGGGTCCAATTAATAACATCTCCTCTTGCCAAAGTCCGGTTCTCCCGTTCCACTCAGAACCGACATGTCATGGTAGATAATGGGGAGGAAAGGCACCCCTTGAAGGAGAATTAGTGAGGCCACAAACTGTTCTTGATCATTATTTTGCAGTGCTTTCATTCCTTGTGGAGCATGGTATGGGTGGGATTGCAATGATTCTGACCGCTGCCCTCTGCCTTAATACTAACGAAATGTCATAGCCGGTCTATCAGGCTAGGATTCTGGTCAACAGTAAGGTTTGATATGAGCGTGCTTGTCGTTGCTCACAGGTATTGTCAACACTGGTCCAGACACTGTGTGTCTCAGCTAATTTCAATGCGATCGACTTCTGCTGTATCAATTTCAGGCAGGCAGATGGGAAAGTATCAGACTGTATATTTCCGCCAGTTCGTGTCTCCTTCACAGCATCATCAGCATCTCTGGCCAACGACCCTGAGGAAAAGACATTTGAGAGACGCAGACCAGATGCAAACGGCTTTGCTGTACTTGCCAAAATACTGGAGTAAAGCGTTAACTTGAGGAAGACTTTGTGCAAGTAGAAACCTGGCTGTGTTCCAGAACTGTGTGTGGATGACAGTGAATCGTTCAAGGCTACAGTGGCCTGATCTGTCCAAACAATTCCTCTGCAGACAGGTTAAGTGACATCGATCTGGTATTCAGGTCATATTTCATCCCGTAGAACAATATTCTTAATTAACATAGATCTGCTATTATGGATTAAGCTATACTCTAAGAAAGAGGGGGGGGGAAGTGTGGAGACAAAAAACCCACCTGCCCCACAAGTCAAGGTCGCTACTCCTTGTTTGATTCTCCTCACCTTGTTAGTCTTAATCAAATTCCATGTTTTATAATGAAAATAATGCAAATTTTCAATTTCAATTCCGGTGATCAAATAGGCCTCCGCAGCAATTGTCTTTTCATTAAAGAAATCACTGATCATTAATGAAGTATTTTCACTACTTTGCATAAAGTTATAAGCGGGGACGTGGAAATGGGAAGCAGATCAAACGGTCTGTCTCTAATTGAAGTGCAAAGCGCACCCCCCTTCCCCCTTCCTGCTCCTCCTCCCAGTCAGGCTCTGACGGATAGTCCACTAAACTCCCGGCACTTTCTTCACACCATGGAACCATTGCTTGCCACTCTCCCGCTCTTTCTTTGCCTCTCTCCACTATCTCTCTCTCCCTCTCTACATTTCTCTCCTCTGTCTCTCTCTCCCTCTCTTCCTCCTTCAACCCCAAAAGGTTCCTGCTCAACACTTGAGGAATACTCTTTAATATAGCAGTCCCTCACACTGAACACACACACAGACCAGTTTACCTCAGACCGATGCGCTGAGAACAACAGCAAGCATTAAATAAAGAGGGCACAGAGGACTGCAACAAAAAGCACATCTGAATCTAGAAGTTTATTACTAAAAACAAAACCAAAAAAAACATCTACCAAGATGTCCAGAATTATGTTTTATTCTTTTGTGTGTTATGTGCAAGTTTGTAGTGTGATACTATTCTCATTAAAACAAGGTCAACAATGTCAGATAGTGTAGCTGCCTGGATTCTGATCATGGTCATAATGAAATTCCCCACACTTGTAAAAAATATATTTGAATTGGCAGCTTTTTTTTTAAACCAGAAAGTGTTACTTTTTACCAGTGTCGTATCTACATGCATGCTTGCATCGGATGTGCATTGGGGTATTTCATTTTCACTTTTTGTTTTTTTTTTTCCTTTTCACAAAAGATGTTTCCACTTTATTACGATGTCAGAATAGCAAACGCTAAAGCATTTTTTTTTTTACATGTCTTTAAAAAACAAAAGAGGTGGAAAACAGAAGAGGTTACTGAAATACTGTATTTTTAACAGCAATGGAACTAAACACTGAGCAACAGAAGTCAATACAGGGGAAGGTTCTTCATAGGACATGCCTCAATATCTCTTGCTTTGTATCCAGACTGAGCTTTTGAGTAAAACACACTTAAAGAACAAAAACACTGAAACAATGCGGTTCGGAGAGAGGACACATTCCTAAGTCAAAAGCCAGTAGTGACATTTTTCAACAACAACCACCACCCCCACCCCCCCATCCACCCAGAAAAAAATTGGGAGGAAAATGTAAAAGTCTAACAATTCGAAAACCGTTTCAGTCACTTTTCCTCAACAAGGAAAAGGCGATTTAGGGAGAAAAGCACATTTCGTCTTGAAGGTGACATTTCATATCCTCCTCCAGATTTGTAAGCTTTAAGAAGGCATTGTCCTATATATGCGCTGCAAGACTTGTGCTATTGGGAGATACCGGGGTATTTGAGGAATCAACAACTAATAACAACAATAATAATAATAATAACAATAATTAATAACAATAATAATAACGAGAGGAAATCAGATTTGGGAGATACAGGACGGGGAAAAGACTTCTGACTGTGCTTCCAGGAAGTAGAGAAAAAAATCTGAGTTTTATTTTCAATTGTCCTTACTTTTTTTTTTTCTCAAAGAGGCTTGAACAAAAGTAGTCAAAAACAAGTAAAATAGAGGGATTTTTATACAAGTAGCTGAAGCGAGGCGATGAGGCAGTATTAAGTGGCACACCAGTGTTGCCTCTCGCCCACCACGTTCTCTCTGTAGTCCTGTACACGAGTTTCAGGGGAAGGCTTTGGGGACCGTTCCTCCTTCCAGTCAACCCCTGTCTTCTCCTCTCGTCCTCTACCAGCCAGGGGCTCTTGTCTCTCGGGAAGCCTCAAGTGGCAGCCCTGGGCCGGGTCTGGAGAAGCCGGAGGTCTCAGTACATAATGGGAGGCTTGGTATAGGGTCTGTTCTCTGTTCGGGAAAACACAGAAACATTTGTCAGTCAAGTGATGCTTCTACTATGCTTCTTTTTTTTTACCACGTCCTTATTAACAGACAGAAAGCACTGGGGGGGAGGAATTACCATGCACTACTGTAGGTACCTCTGGATACAAGTGTCTACTAAATGACTTCAATGTAAATGACATAGATCCACATTTTTGTCCATCTAAAGGTAAGGTTGTCCCAACAAACCCTCAGTATGGGAACTGCATTCAGCAGAGTCTCTCCTGCATACAAAAATATGTTTTATCCGTTTACTCTCCAGAAGGGTGAATCCCCCCCCAATTATCCGAAACAGAGTTTGCGATTTCTCATGTTTTTTTTTTTTCTCTCCACAAGAACAGGAACAAAAAGTTCAAGAGCAACCCGTGGATTTTGGTATCTCCTTTAATCAAATCTGCATCACGAATAATATGGGTGATTAATCATTTAGTTTGACTTGTCAACGGGAGCGGACAGCTGAAAGAAAAACAGCTGGATAACAAAGTGACTGTAAGGCGCCAGCTGCATGTTAATCTCTACATGGTAGTGAGCCACCATCAGCTCATCTCACCGGAGAGAGAGAGAGGGGGAAGAGAGGGAGGGAAAGGGAGAGCGCGAGAGAGAATGGGTAATCACTGTGCTGCGCTAAGGAGAGTGGTCCTGCATGTTTGATGTGTGCTCTGGGAAGTAGGAAATGACAAAGAAACATATTAGGATGGAGGGGAAAAAAGTGTCTCGGTGGCGCATGGAGGATGAGAGCCGGAAAGAAAGAAAACGAGTGTGATTTACGGCTATAGGAAAAAAGAAGAGAAAAGCAACAACTCCCCCAATTCTCAAACTGTATTCCGGAGTCCTTACGTGTGACCGTGTTATCTAGATCTGACTTTGCCCTTAGCTCTTGTATACAAGTTTAACCCTTCCACGGGGCAGGGCGGGGCGCATAGATGTGCAGTGAGGAGGAAGACGGACTGTTGTGTATATTGCAACACCTCGGGGAGCCCTCCTCAGGAGCTCAATCCATATTTAACATAGCTCTGGTCCTTTGGCCCTTATCTTTTCTGCATAGACTGCAAACTGGCTAATTACACCAGATCTGGGACTGCCATAAAGCTTCACCTTGATATTTCATGCTTGCTCTTCTTTTCTTTTCTTTTTTTACCGGGTTGCCAATTAGCGAGTTGCAAACTTTGAAAATGAATAGTACCCAGGGGTCTCATTTGGTGTATGTGGTGCAAGAACAGCGCAGGTTCGATACTTAAGATGGTTATGAGATTTTTTTTGGGGGAGGCTATGTGGGAGCAGGTTATTCCTGTATTCCAAGCCGCTGGGCCGCTGGTCAAGGAACAGGTGGTCGAGGCGTGAGCCTGAGTGAGGACGAGAGCGTGTCGGCGGGATAACACCTTGAGCGTTGAGGTCCTTATCCCTCCTTTCAGGATCCTTCTCTTTGATTACTTTTCTCTGTCGTGTCACCGTCACCTCTCTTTCACTCTCTTTTTCTCTCATCCCTTTTCTCTTAATCGGCTTGTAAAATGATGTCACCTTCTTTTGTATTCAGCAGTTTCTGTTACCTCCACTCATCTTGATTAATAAAAAAAAGCGACGCAGGTTCGCGTAATAAAGCAACACCACGGAACCTGAGAAAGAGCAAAAAGCTTTTAGCCTCAGAAGTGGGATCTCAGCAAGGACAATCAAACCTAATGAAATCAGTTGTCAGTGCTAAGCTTGCAAAAACTGTGAAGTCCAACTTGGGAGTGAAGCGCGCTGTAATTAGATTTCTCCCAGTGTAATGGCTAAATGCGGTGGGCCGTTGGTGGGGCAGGGGGGTGTGGGGGTGGGGTTGGACAACACGCTCTTAACTGGAGCTCTTAAGCCCCAGTGAAGAGAGACAGCCAGTTAGCTCCCCCGGTCCCCAAACAGCCAGGAGCTCCTGGAGAGCCTCCCCCACGTGTTCAGCTCCAATATCCCTGCAGACAGACACCTCTGCTGGGCACGGTGGCAGCGAGGCGATGGGCAGGCTGATACTAACATTCCAAGCTGATACAGTTGAAACAGACCTTTCTCTTGACAGCTCTGTAGTTAAGAGTGATTGGTATGATGCGAATGCAATCACTGATCGATAGGGGGTGAATCTTAAAAAACGCCTCATGTGAAAGATGTCATTTCAGCATAATTTCAGCATCCTTTCAACCACTTGTATTCATATTATTTCAGCCTTTTGTGATGAGTTTTCAACGCCGTATTACCAACAATCCTTTTAAAACGATCCTTTTAAACTTAGAAAAAAAAGAGCGATTTCACTTGACCGGTTTCACGCAGCGACGGAGGTACTCGTGGTTTGAGTGAAAAGGTCTGCCGCTGTGATTGAATACCGTTGGCCGTGGCGACATGCTTCATGCTTGCCGCTGGCCCTTGTACGTGAAATGTGGACGGTGCGTGACTGAAGGCAGCGAAGGATGGAAACGTGCCTGCGTGGGTCCCCTGGGCCGGGCTCTTCTTGACGCCCCGCGGTGGGCACCGGAGTGTGAGGAAGGAAGCCACGCTCATCCGTCTGCGCGTCCCCCACCGCCCTAAAGGTCAGCAACGCCGTGGCCTCATAATCCTCCTCTCCGCGCTGTCATTAGTAACGGCCGGCTCCTACGCGCCAGCAGGACACCGAGGGTCACGGCAAACACACTGGGTCATGGGTATAACTGGGGATTACCTGTGAAATCCCGATTCGATGTGATTCAAATGGGGTTTGTGTCTTAAAGTTCCTGCCACACCAAACCAGCCTTGAGAGATGATCCACACCAAACCAGCCGTGACCCTGTGTGCCTACATCTTCGATGTTATGGTCGGTGCCCGATGTTTTCACTCTTGAGTCGCGTCGGGGCCAAAGCTGGGAATACGAGAGGGCTTATGTGTTTAGGTAATACAGACCGAGACTCTACAGATTTAGGCTCACCTACAGACGACCCCCGCCCCGCTAAAAATGAACCTAGCCCATAGAAAAGCAAACCCCTGAGGGAGCGGCGCGGCGGCCCAAAGGCGCAGCGGAGGAGGGCCTCGCCATTCCACTGTGTGGCGACGCTGTCATCGCCAAGAATAATGGAGAGCCCCTTTATTTGCAGACTGTGAAATTGGCTGTGAGAAAAAAACAATTTCCAGCTTCTCATCTTCACCCAAACACTATGCAGCACCACTCTTACTGGACGTTCTGTAAACATATGTATTTATTCACCTATCACAGCCCACATTTCAATAAGATGTACGGCAGAGTGTCTTTAATTCGCCTTCAGACATGTTGATAATAGGGTCCATTTATCAAACATAACTTCAGCCGCGTTTTTGTCGGGGGGGGGGGCAGGGGGTTCTACAAACAAGACTCGGCGAGAGGGGGAGCGTGAAACACATATGCAACAACATCAGTTTGTAATCTTATTCCGAGAAGGGTGGGAGTCTTCAAAGAGACCCAGGCGGAGACAGCTGAGAGGGCCGAGCGCAGACGGAAAGAGAGAATGAAAGAGTGCGAGAGCGGGAGAATGAAAGAGTGCGAGAGAAAGAAAGACAATGAAAGAGAGCGAGAGGGTATGTGAAAGAGAGAATAAAAAGGGGGTGAGACCAGAAAGAATGCGAATGAAAAGAGAACGAAAGAGCGCCTAAATGAGAGAGAGAATGAAAGGGGAGAGAATAGAGAGAATGAGAGAGACCGAAGGAAAAAGAGAATGAGAGGGGAAGAGAATGAAATAGCATGTGAGTGTTTCTCTGGTTTCTGTTTGCTGTTGTATCTCCATACTCAGGTCGAGGACTGGAGGTGCCTACAGTATGTGGCCCATCTGTGGAACATGTGGAGGCCACAGCCTCCCCTCCCTTCACTTTGACCTCCACACCTGAGGTTACTTTACAACAGTCACAATTTAATCCAAATGTTACTTTGTTGTGTACATACCAGGGCTATATTTGGGAAGAGAGAGGAGATATGTCTCAAACCGTTTTTCTCCTGATTAATATTGTATTGATATCTGCCATACAGGTTTGTAGAATGAGGCACCCGGAAGACTGCAGCGCCGATTAACTCGAGTCAGCTCTTGTAAACATGTCTTGAATGCTTTGTCCGGTGGAAGGGCAGGCTTTTCTTTGAAATCCCATGTTGTTGATAAGCCGTGATTGTATGTGATTCTGTGAGACGCTTTCAACACTGTTACTCCATGGATGAGGAATCACGACCGTTCAATGTCTTTATGTGCCTTCTTCAACACATACTGTGCCTGTCCTAATTGTTTAAGAGTTTGAATCTATCATTTTTCTATGAAAAACAATAGCATTCTATGCGTCCCCTGCCCAAACAAAAACAAAATTCCTGTGCAATAACATGCTGCTCCTTCTCCTTAAGAAAAAAACATGGGGATTGTGGCATAACTTAAAAAAGCTTGCATTTACATTGGACCAACATACATGAGGTCAGCTGTACGCTCTTTTGGAACACAACGCATCTCCATAGAAGATATTGTACATGTGGAAGACATGTTCCGAAGGGGGAGAGGAGGCATTACCGAGGGGCTGTGCTAATGCTTACCCTGTACGGCCGAGTTCTCCTGCTGGCTGCCGTTATGTTCCGGTTCCACCTCTGGTATCATCGCCTCTGAAACGGAACGCAGGCATCAATTAGGACAACTTCCAACAGGTATGTAAAGGCACGCGTAACCGAACATAGCCGGGGTAGAATCAGATGTGTCCACGAAACAAATGAGGCTGAAGTTTATCCAAGATCGTACAAAAAACTAGGGTAAGATCAAGCTAGATTTATTCTCCACAATGGCACGCGAAGAGGCCTGATTGTTTACACACAAATGTATCAGTCCCATCAGATGAAAGGAAACCCAATGTATTTCTTCGAATAAATTCATGTTTAATCAGCCTGGAAAAAAAATAATTGCTCTGCCCTCCGAAATGTTTGCAGATGTGTTCTGTGCTCTTGACTCAGTTTCCCTTTCTTTTTTTTTTTTACTTCTGCTCCTGGTAAGATATTTAGAAATGAACAACTGCAAATGGGGAGCTATCAAAACCCTTTGCCGTTTTAAGTGTTTGCGGAGTTTATGATAAGTATCTGGATCCATTTCCTCACAGGGTAATAATGCTAATGTCATGGAAGTGATAACCACTAGCGCCGCTGCTCTGACGGAAAATATCAACGCTGTTTTCACAAAGTAGAATGAGGAAGACGAGAATAAAAATCAGAAGAGGGAAATGAGTGAGAAGGAAAGAACACTGGATAAGAATGAAAAAAGGAGAATAAAACATGAGAAAGTTAACGACGGGCAGGAGGAGAGTTGAAGAGTTGAGTGGAGAGTCAAAGAGGAGGTGAAGAGAAGGAGGAGAGGGGAGTACGGAGAGAGGAGAGGCGCAACAGAGGGCTGTATGAAAGCCTACCATTGAGACTCATGCGGAGGTTTTCTGCGGAGGTAGCCGTTTTGAGTGCCTGCTCGACCTGTTCACGACGCTTGGACTCAAACTCCAGAGCCTCCTGCAGTTTCCTCTTGGCCTTCTTCTCCTTCTTCAGGCGCTTCTGAATGGTGGCTTAACAGGGACACAGGGAGAGAGAAAAAGCAGAAAGGCAGTTAATTAGTTGACAAGCTCACTTCAACCTTTAGCATCTATGAATTGTATTTCTATGTTATTTACCAGATAAATATGCAAAGAACACATTCTTTTTTACATCAAAGTCACAGGTGCAATTACAACAAGGTTTTTTCACCTTGTCAGCTTGGGGATTAGAACCAGCGACCCTTCGTTTACTGGCCCATCGGTCTTGAATGCTTGGCTACCCTGCTCTGCCAAGCTTTCATGCTGTTTTGCTTTATTACATTAGCTTCCCAAGCTACACCAGCTTACAGCCCAGCCTGGCTTATCACAGAGCATGTTGCTAGGCTGCCTTCAGTTGGCAGCTCACCCACAAATTAATAAGCAGATAAAAAACAGTGTTCTCAGTGACGAGGAAGCAAAACAAATATATAGAACGGTTCTTCAATAACCTATATCACACAACTTTGATCTCTGACCACTTCTCAATTCTAGTATAACAAAATGGAAACTTCTTTTACCTGCCCGCCCTACTAACATTCTCACCTTAGGTGGATCTGAGTGGGAGTATGCAGATACCTGCAAACATCTCAGTATTTGGTTAGACTGGGCATTCTCTTTTCATACCCATGTTAGCCTCCAATCTAAAATCAAATCTAGAATTGGTTTCCTGTTTCGGAACAAAGCCTCCTTTACCCATGCTGCAAAATATTGTCTTGTGAAAATAACCATTGTACTAGTCCTAGATTTTGGTATTGTAATTCATAGGGTTGCCGTTAACGTTAATGTCAAAAATTTAGATGCAGTCTATCACAACACCATCTACTTTGTCACCAGTGCCCCCTACAACACTCACCACTGTGATCTTTATGCTTTGGTGAACTGGCCATAACTGCGTACATGAAATCCAAAAGTCCCTCCTAGAGAAATCCCCAATATACCTCAGCACACTCCTCAATGTCTGCCTACCCCATAGAAATCTAGGCTCTGGTAGATTATATTTTTATTTTACCTCTGAGCCCTATATTACAGCAATAAAACGACACAGAAAATACACAGATATGAAGTACACGTTAAGAAAAACAATCGGAGTGAACAACAAAAATGTCATTGAACATACATTTGAACTGCCTTATGGACACCAGAACATCTAGCTTAAGGTTACTCTGCAAGACATTCCATGAGTGGAAAGATTATAGTCAGAAGAAGTTTTACAAAACTCTGACTAAGCCTGTGGTATCTCTAGTAGTAGCCAGCGTGTTTGATAGCAGTAGGTTTTTCAGATTAATTTTTAGGTAAGATAGTATGGTAGTTTTAGTAATACAGCTTTATTTACTTTACAAATTTTAACCAATGTCTGGCCTTTTTGGAAAGGTCCAGATACCCACAACAATCAGACAGTGTGGTATTGAAATAGTCAGATTTTGCTTTTCTAACAAGCTTTATACACAAGTTTCAAAGTTACATAAAAGTATGCCAGTCAAAACTTAAAGCTGTATTAATGCCTTAGCCAACACCACATCTGTTTTATAAATACAATAGCATCAAATATGTCAGCGAACCAGGTGCTGAATCAATTCCTCACTCATACTCTTTTGCCATTTCCATTGGAAGTAAAAACACTTCTGAAATGCTCTAATGCCAATTTAGCTTCTGGCGTGGCAGAAATGCTAACATTTTTAATTTTATTTTAGTGATAATGCAAGGTTTTTCCCTCAGTTTTTTTAATCATCTCTTATACTTACAATAGAGCAGTTGTATAATACCTGTGTAAATACACCACTAGCGAATATGAGTAGATTTGTCAATATATAATCTTTCATTTTAGACTTTGTAGGCTCCTTTAGATTAGGCCATGTTGGCTTAGTGATCTGGGTAAGATATACAGTACTGTGCAAAATTCTAAGGCACCTGAAAGTCGAACTAAGGCCATTTATTTGGGTAACAAGTGTTTTAATAAACAAATTATGTAATATGTATATATACATAAAAATAATATGTATGATTACTTCTTTACCAAAAAGCCTATCCAAATAAATGTATTACGACTTAGATGCCTAAGACACAGTACTGTAGTTCAGCACAGTACTGAGTTATACTATCTGAATCCTGTGGTTCCCAGTCCAATTTAAAATCTTCAAGGATAATCACTTTAGATTAAATAACTGAGCCTAACAGTTTGATTAGCTAGTTTAGCGTACGATGATGATGACATACACCTATAATGGTCACATGACAGTTGTTTTTAATTTAAGGCTTAGGGCAAGCAATTCAAATAGCTTAAGATTGGAGACAAACTTTAACAGAGAGCTTCTGGGAGGTGATTTCTTTTGTAAAATTGGAAACACTTTTTGGGAACACACCATCCTACTACCCATCCTATCTGCTCAAAAAATATTAATCTAATGTGATATCTGCATGTTGCTTTGATAACCATTTTTTAACAATTTTTCAGGTAACATAAAAATGTCTAGATTTGACTGAGATACTCTTGTTTTTGCTTGCTATTTGGGGTCTCGGGTCCAGGTATCTGTGTAAGCACTGCTGATTTAAAAATGGCTTAAAAAAAATAAATTTGAATGATTGAGATACCCAGATCTTAAAGAAGTTCAACCTAGCCAATAGACTCTGTATAGTTAGGTAGAAAACATGTAGACTGTCAATGTGTAGGGTTAATGCAAACAGGTTAACCATCTATCTGTCTATTGCAGGGCTATTTTGGTAAATTATATTTGCCTCATTTGGCCTAAGACTAAGATCTAAGGCTGAGACACTTTTTTAAACTCCCATGAGAAGGAATGTCAAATGTTACCCTGTGTAGATTGACAGTAAGTTCAGGAGAGTTGGATGAGCCAGCCCCATGGTTATCCATAACAGGCACAGTAGTTTTGTTAACACTCCTGATCAACATCAGACAAGGAGGCAGAAGAATGGAGCAGCAAATTTAAATTAGCGGTTACCTTTACTGAGTTCAGTTTGGTCAGCCAGTCTCTTAAGGCAGCCTTGAAGTGCTGGGATAAAATCCAAGCCACAGTATCTTACTCCGGTCATTGCTAAAGTAAACCCTACTTTTGGCAGTCGTTTTTTTTCAGTTCTCCACTGCCAATTACTAGAACGAATTATAAAAGACTTAAACTTTACAACTTTATCACTCCTTATTCCTTCAAAAATAAATTGCCTGGGCTGCCTAATCACTGCCCCTGCTAAATTCAATATTAATATGTATATACATATATTACCTCATATGGTGAGAAACATCGCACCTTCTGTGTATTTGTATCACCCTCTATGCTGTAACTTGTTGGTGAGATTTACTGATCTTTTGCCTATTCCATTACACATTGTGTCTTTGATTGTATTTACTATGTGTAACTCAGTGTTGTCTTGCAATTGTTTTGACTTTGGCCAGGTCATCATTGTAAATGACAATTGCTTCTCAGCCAGCTTACCTAGTCACATAAAGATTAAATAAAAAAAGAACATTTTTCTGGAAACTACAGCGACAGCACTGACGCTATCCTCAATACCCTGGGGCAAATAACAGTTTGTATTACACACAGCTGATTGGCCGAATGATCGCTTTTCAGGTCCTGATCAAAAGATTCATTTGAATTGTGTGACATGTTAACAGCCACGGCTAATAGATAATCAAAGTGCTACATACTTTGGAGTAGAACTGAGGCAAAATCAAAAGAATCTAAATCCGACACTGATCTATGCCAAGCCCAGTAAAAACACAAACATATAGTATTATTTTGGCTGGAATTTTATTTACTATGTGTTTATTCATTCCTTCACATGCCAGATCCTTCGTTCTCTCTCTCGCTCTCTTTACTTTCTCTTTCCACAAGCTCGTTCACAGGCACACGTCCCCTCTCTCACTCTCTCTCCTACCTCGGCTGTGCAGTTCGGATGTGAGCTGTCTCTCCAGACTCTCTCTCATCTCCCTCTCTCTGTAGAGCTCCATCTTGAGCTCCTTCCTCTCCTGTTGGACCTGTTTCTCCTGCACGCGGGCATTGTCCACCGCCACCTTCAGCAGGCCCTGTGCCGCCCGAGGGACACAGAAGGAGAAGAGCACTTTAACTTTTAACTCCAGAACTGCCCGCCAGAGAAACACAATGCTCACAAACACACACAGACAGACACATCATCACCACAGACAGACACAACATCATCATCACCACAGACAGACACAACATCATCATCACCAGACAGACATAACATCATCACCAGACAGTCACAACATCATCATCACCAGACAGTCACAACATCATCATCACCAGACAGTCACAACATCATCATCACCAGACAGACACAACATCACCAGACAGACACAACATCATCACCACAGACAGACACAACATCATCACCAGACAGACACAACATCATTTCGATAGACACAATATCACCAGACAGAAAAATACAACATCATCACCAGACAGACACAACATCATTTCGACAGACACAACATCACCAAACAGAGAAACACAACATCACCAGACAGACACAACATCATCATCACCAGACAGACACAACATCATCACCAGACAGAGAAAAACAACATCACCAGACAGACACAACATCATCACGTCGGCAGACATAACATCACCAGACACAACATCATCACCAGACAAACACAACATCACCAGAAAGACACAACATCATTTCGACAGACACATCGTCACCAGACAGAGAAACACAACATCACCAAACAGACACAACATCATTTCGACAGACACAACATCACCAAACAGAAAAACACAACATCATCACCAGACAGACACAACATCATTTCGACAGACACAACATCACCAGACAGAGAAACACTACATCACCAGACAGGCACATCATCACGTCGGCAGACATAACATCACCAGACACAACATCAGATGTGTATACTAGAAGTTTGTCCAGGAGGGAAAAACATCTATATATGACTACTGGGGTAGTTTCATTGTTTTAACCCTTACCTTAACCCTTACCTTAACCATGCAGAATGAATGCCTAACCCTAACTGGAACCCTATCCCTAACATTAAACATATGTACCCCTAACATTAACCCTATATACCCCTAACATTAAACATATGTACCCCTAACATTAACCCTATG
>JACXGI010002830.1:44522-69275 GCA_016801175.1 Esox masquinongy | reverse complement strand
CCTCTAATGAGTGTCTGGATTCTGGATGAAGGTATTTTGGACCATTCCTCCTTACAAAACATCTCCAGTTCAGTTAGCTTTGATGGTTGCCGAGCATGGACAGCCCGCTTCAAATCATCCCACAGATTCTCAATGATATTCAGGTCTGGGGACTGGGATGGCCATTCCAGAACATTGTACTTGTTCCTCTGCATAAATGTCCAGGTAGATTTTGAGCAGTGTTTTGGGTCGTTGTCTTGTTGAAATATCCAGCCCTGGTGTAACTCCAACTTTGTGACTGATTCTTCAACATTATTCCCAAGAATCTGCTGATATTGAATGGAATCCATGCGACCCTCAACTTTAACAGGATTCCCAGTACCGGCACTGGCCACACAGCCCCACAGCATGATGGAACCTCCACCAAATTTTACTGTGGGTAGCAAGTGTTTTTCTTGGAACGCTGTGTTCTTTTGCCGCCATGCATAGCGCCCCTTGTTATGACCAAATAACTCAATCTTTGTTTCATCAGTCCACAGCACCTTATTCCAAAATGAAGCTGGCTTGTCCAAATGTGCGTTTGCATACCTCAAGCGACTCTGTTTGTGGTGTATGTGCAGAAAAGGCTTCTTCCGCATCACTCTCCCGTACAGCTTCTCCTTGTGCAAAGTGCGCTGAATTGTTGAATGATGCACAGTGACACCATCTGCAGCAAGATGATGTTGTAGGTCTTTGGAGGTGGTCTGTGGACTGTTTTTGACCGTTCTCACCATCCTTCGCCTTTGCCTCTCCGATATTTTACTTGGCCTGCCACTTCTGGCCTTAACAAGAACTGTGCCTGTGGTCTTCCATTTCCTCACACTCACTCCAGTTCCTCACAGTGGACACTAACAGCTTACATCTCTGCGATAGCTTTTTGTAGCCTTCCCCTAAACCATAATGTTGAACAATCTTTGTTTTCAGGTCATTTGAGAGTTGTTTTGAGGCCCCCATGTTGCCACTCTTCAGAGGAGAGTCAAACAGAACAACAACTTGCAATTGGCTACCTTAAATACCTTTTCTCATGATTGGATGCACTTATCTATGAAGTTCAAGGCTTAATGAGCTCACCAAACCAATTGTGTGTTCCAGTTAATCAGTGCTAAGTAGTTACAGGTATTCAAATCAACAGAATGACTAGAGTGCCCAAAGTTTTGCACAGCCTATTATCTATCTGATTTAATTTCATACAACTTAATATTGCTACACTGAAACTCTTTGTCTGGACAATACCCCAGTACTCAGCTTTGATTAGAAAATGAATGGCATGTCACTGTGATCATTGTCTGTGACGACAGAGTCAATTATTATGCAGCCTCAGAGGGGTGCCTAAACTTTTTCATACCACTGTATGACACCGCACTTTTACTGCTGCATTTGAGTTGGTAACCAGTTTTTAATAAGGAATCGTGGTGGTTTGTGACTTGTGGCCAATACCACAACTAAGGGTGTTGCGCCAAAGAACAGATCTTAGCCTTGCCATATACCCAAACCCATCGCGGCTTATTGCTTACATATACCACAGCTATTATCCAATAAGGATTCAAACCGCGTGTTAATAGAGACCGTTTACAGCAGGAACATCAGCTATCATTGGGTTATAACCGCATTGTAATAGCAATAAGGCTCAGGTTTGGTGCTGTATGGCCAGCCGTTAGCCGCCGTTGTATATTGGCCATATAACACAAACCCCCTTGTTCCACAATAGTAGTGCACCAGTGAAGGGGGTTCTTTGTGGAAACTCACCAGCAGAGCAACCAGTGGAGGAGGATCAACCTGCACAGTAGACAGCAGTGGAGACAGGTGACTTTCTTCTTTGAGCTAACAGTGCAGAAATCTTCCATAGCTCACCTGGGAAGATTCTCCATTTATTAGATCTTTAGGAAAGAGCATGCTGTGAATTGATGTTTCACACCCACGTAATTTATACAATGTGTCTACTTGCCTTTTAGGCCTGTGTTGTTCTCACTCTGCATTTTAACCCTGTCTAGATCTCACTCTGCCTTTTTGGCCTGTGTAATTCTCACTCTGCAGTTATAATCTACCTGATTGCCACAGTATCAAATAAGATTGCTTGGGATATTCACGCAATTAGTAAAAAACTTAAGGTGGATCTGAAATGTCTACTTCATAAAAGTTTCATGAAAGTTTCATGAAAACTTTAATTCTAAATGTGCAAATGGCCAAATGTAATTATTTAGTAGGGCCCTCTAACTTGTTGGGGCTTCCACTGTGGCAGGTGAATAAAAACAAAAGTCAGGTTTGGTGGTTAAAGGGATCGTTTTTTTCAAAAATCATATTTTTCTGAAATTTCACTTACCAGATGTTCCAGAAGGCCCATAGAGTCATTATTCGGCTCTGTCCCAGTCTATAATTAGCGTTATTAGCATCGTCCAAATTCATGAATGGAAATGTTTCGTACCGCTTTCGCAAAGCTGCACTGCAAACGGAAAACTACTATAAAACACTTCACACTACATTCAGTAATCTGTTGCGGTTGCATCAATTTTTTTTTTTAAACTGTACACTGACAAAACAGCCGGTGGAATTGGCTGAATTCAAACTGCCACTAGCAAACTAATTCCTATAGCCACCATACACAGCTTCCGTTCTTCCGCAGTGATGTCATCGAGGTGAGCGTGAACTTTAACCTCAACAAGCTATGTGAAGATACGTTGCTTTGCTATATTTTTTGCTATATTTTTGCTTTATATAATTCTTACTACGTAGATGTCGTGTGCCATGTCACAAGAATTTTATTGTGCAAGATGACGCTGTGTTATTCAGTGTCTTGATAAATAAACTTTGAATTTTTGGATTTTCTGTGTTTGTATCGATCAACTTCTGCTTGCTTGTTTGCCTGCTTATGGATCTTGAGTTAATTATATTCTACCCACTCTGCAACTGGGACAATACCTCTACCTCTCGTCATATTGTTGAAGAATCAGCTTTGCGATAGGGGTACATACAGTTTCCATTCATGAATTTGTATGATGATAATAATGCTAATTACTGACTGAGACAGACCTGAATAATGGATTGTTTTAATAAATGACTCTTTGCGCCTGAAAGACCAACTGAGAGTAAGGGGACTGTCACCAAAATATGATTTTTGGACGAACTATTCCTTTTAACTAGTGCTTTTTCCAGGCTAAGACAGAAACATTATTTCTGAAGGTTTTCAAGTCCTTTCTGACAGATATTTATTACACACCTTGTTAGCAAACGTAGTGTACATTTTTGTTGAGCTAATTGTTGTGAACCAATGCTGCAGAAGATTGGCAAGTTGATGCCCGATTCATATGAAATATTTCACAAGTCAAAAACTTTGCGGTTGTATATTGAGGGCCATGGTTGCAAGTCTGATACTCAAATCTATAATTACATTTTACAAGGTTGTACATTTAGTTCATGCTTGCAAGCAATATTTTTCAAGCTTGTAGAATGAAGTCTTTTATACATTTTACAAACATGCAGTTCTATAAACAAGCATTTGTATGGAGCAAGGACAAGAACAGTATGAAAATAATTCCACTCACTACTACAGTAAGACTCAATGGATGAGAGCATCTGCTAAATGCCTTGCATGTACAAATGACAGTAACAGGGTCAATACTTTTTTGTAATTCTGTGATTATTTGCCATTTGTAAAACAAAAAGTTCCAACCTATATGACCCCTGAAAGCACATACCATAGAAATCATCCTTTATAACAGAAACATATGGTTCTAAATAATAAATATATTCCAAATCATCCCGTATCAGTGATTTTAGGGTTAAGTTGTTCTTTAGGAGTGGCTCTCTGGCAAAGTGGGCCAATCAATACAGAGCTACAAAACCCACTGAAGAGGAACCAAAGGGTTCTTGGCTCATCCAATATGAGTATGTCAAATGGCAATACAAATGAAAGGCCTAATTGACTGTGAGAATAAAAAAAATCAGTGTCCTTATTCGTCTCAAACCATTAAGCAACTTCTGCGTATGTTTACTGACTTCACCGTGGTCTAAACAAAACCACCACAGGCTGAGGCATCCAAACAGGGGGAACCACATGCAAACAGAGGTTTGAAACAATGATTGGCCCTCCAAAATGTTGAGAGCATACGACTGCATACAACATAATAATGACGTTCTTTCAACATTCTCCCAGGCTATCTGGGATATTGAGGTTGAGTGATGCGCTGATGTGTTCTATGTGGAATTGGCTCTCCTACTGACCCTGTCTCCCCAAACTTGAACAGTAACAAAGAGCCCGAAGACAAAGGCAGTGAAAATGAGATTTTTATGACAGCACATCGAGTGTAATTAAAAATTGTGATTTAAAAACAGGACCTGTTGGTGTAGTTTTATAATGAAGCAGATAGTGTTGTTCTGTGCATGCCCTCCATTTGCCTGGAGCAGAGAGGCCGAGAGAGAGATGTTGAGATGGAGGGAGAGAGCGACAAAGGAAGGGAAAAGGAGAGAAGGAGGAAGGGAGAGAGTGATGATATAGTGGATGAGCAGCTAATGTGTTTTAGATGGGACTGTGTTATTCTTTTGACAAAAATGTCATGTGACATTGCACCACCACAAAAGTATTTAGTTGCTGTGGGGTGGAGGGTTCTCAACATACCCTTTGTGTCTCCATTAAGATGCTGTAGCTGTGAGTCAAATCAGAGCTAATGCTTTAGCTGTGAGTCAAATCAGAACTGTTAAATTTTCCAGTCCTATATTGGAAACATTTGAGGAATATTATATTTGAGGGGCACAGACAAACATTCACTTATTCAAATAAAAATTCACTATTAAGCATAGATCAGACCAGCAGTGGTTGGCAACTGGTAATTGTCAACTTGCATTATCGGGGAATAATGAGTTGGAATTTTTTAAATGAGGGAAATGTTCCACCCTTAGAAAACATTCCGATCTAATTCAGTCCCTTCATGCAGTCCTTAAACATGTCAGACACATTGAGAGTACAGCTGTGGGCTAGTTGAGTTGGAACAATGACTTGTTCACACAAGGAACAAGCATGCATCTATGATGCATTGTTATGCACAAAGAATGTTAGAAGATTTCGACATCCCAAATGGTACCCTTCTGTATACTATACATAGTGTCTTAGAACCCTATGGGCCCTGGTGAAATATTTCATTTACATATTCCTTTATTGCAATTCACATTTTCCCATGAGGCCTTGAGAAAATATTGAATGGGCTGTATAACACATTTAATGTGCTTCTACACTATGCTTTTTTTTTAAGGAAAGAAAATATTTATGCAAATGTACAGCATATTTCCAGCAGTTGTATCCATTTTGTCATATGGTGGTGAAAGATTGTTATTTTAAAGTTAATTTCTTGTGTTCTACACACTTTGTAAGTGTTTCTAACAAAATCAATGGGGTTCCCGTGGAGCTCACGGCCCCTGGGCTAGGCCAATAAAAAACAATTAAAGTTAGCAGACATGGTTGATTTAGTGACTGGAATGAACTGCAGACAACATTCTGAAATTGGACCTGATATATGCTGCCTGTCCTTATTCAATAGAAAGTGGCAATTTTGCACAAGGAAAACAACCCATGCTTACCTTAGTAGCCCAGTGACTCATAGAAAAACAGGAACACAATTCTCTTGTTGTGTGCTTGTTCAAGTCAATTACAAAACGATAGTCAAATACAACATGTCTGTAGATACATTTTCCACACGTATCCAGCAGCTATGTAAACTAAGAAACCAGGTCCCCATGTGCCTCGCCGGCCCTGATTATATTCTTTACATAAGTAGTGCTGGCAGTAGGAGCGTTGTTTCCCCTTGTTGCATTAAATTCTAAAGGAGGAAAGTGCCTGCCATCATAAAATGATTTTCATTTCCATTGACAGAAACAGTATGCAAGGGGGAAAAGTAATGCCGGGAGTAGATGGAATGATACAGAGCGAGAAAGAGCGAGAGAAAGATGGATGGACTGAGAGAAGAGGGAGCGAGAAGAGAGTACACTTGTCAAGTCAGTATTCTGATGACTTACAGCGATCTGATTCAGCATATCTATGCACTTTTAAGTTTCCCAGAGACAAGTTAGGGAAGAACAAAAGATTTCTGATTCATATAAAATGCACAGAGGGAGGAGAGTGAAGGAGAATTGAAGGAGTAAACCCCATCACCCTCCTGTCTTGGAGAATCCCAGATATGTTCTGCTATGATCTTTACAATATCATTCTGCTCCATATGTAATTACATTGCATTACTGTCACAGTTCTTCACAATGTGTGGGTGATTCCATGCGTAGTTCCACACAAATATCCCGAAATAAGACCAACAATTCCAAATACATCATCACTCTTTTTGGTTTTGTGATAGAACATGCACCTCCACAGCCAACTTTTAACAAAGTTTAACATTGTTAGGTCCATGTCCGTTGTAATTGTGGATGTGATGAATAATAACATATCAGCTTAATTTCAGATACTTGTGCATTAGCCACATTTTGTCTTCTTGATCTTTAGGCTTTTACTGAAGGAACTGTTGATCTTGAAATGTACATATGCATGAATGGATTTAGCATATCTGACTAGAAAAGGAGATTGGCAAACATCCCTGTTCTACAGGCTCTCTGAGTCTGAACAGAAAACATTCATGAATCATTAACAGACAGAGATTTGTAAATAACAAGGCGAGGCAGGAACCAAAAGCAAGGGAGCAACAGTACAGAACACAGTACAAACTTGGAGTTCTTGAATGTCACCCTTTCTCAAAAACTTATGGTGTATCTTTTGAAATTACCTGTCCACTACTGTATGCAGTAACAGAATTTGTAGATTACCCAAACTAAGTAATCTCCATAAAATTGGCTTGGAAATATTGTTTTCTCTAACTCCAAAATTAAGGACATATTAGTGTATTGTTATTTGTGTTTTTCATGCCATAGAGATGTCACAGCTTCAAAGCAAGTGCTGCTCATGTTATGAAATACTGCACACACTAAGTAAAAGATGTATTTGGTTGGGAAAAAGTACCACGGTGTGCAGCATTTTCTGTTCTGCCTATTGTTTACGTTTTTGTTGGCGACCCTTTATCTCAGCAATTTCAGCAGTTGAAGTCTGTTGAAAGTGCCAAAGTCTGATCATGATGCATTTGTTAGGCCTGTGCGAAGATATTGAATCAGCACTCATTTCATTGATCAATATCAAGCCCTACTTATAGTCTTCTAAAGTGAATCTTGTTTAAAAAAAAGTTTAGATAGTAGGCTAATACCTCAAATTGTATATATGGGCTGGGATCCGAAATTTCGGAAGAGTACATCATTTTATTGGCTGTAAACAATTGCAGAAGTTATGATTGGGCAGTTTATGCTCAACTTCCTGAATACTTTTCAATTCGGTATTTTTCAATTCACTGAGCCATAATTTATTTGAGGGAACCTCAACATTTTCCACATCAGATGGAGCATAGTCCTATGTTTAAAAGTAGATCAAACATTCAAAGTATTATATTTTTCAAGCACACTGGCCCACATAATGTCTGAATTTCAAAGTAATCCAAAAGTATGTGTAATCTGATTACAGTATTTTAGCTGGTAAATTGACTGATTACCCTGTTAGTTTGAGATTATATGATAATAGGCTGACAATACACTTAATTCATATCACTGGAATTCTTTCTCTTTGATGCAGCCGAGAGCAATGTTTTTACTCAATACATTGAAGAGTGAACTAACTCTCTCCTCTCTTTCTCTCGTTCTCAACTCATAACCTTTACCTCTAAGACTGTCATCATGCCCTTGCAGAGAATAATCTATTTTTCAACTCTCCAATTCCTCATTCACTGTGCTACCCAGACTCTCTGTTTTTACAGTAGGAGAATGTGATAACTCGTAGCAGATATTCTGAACCTCAGATTGGCTGCTGGCCCACGTTTGCGTCACAGTGCATGTACGGAGTGTTTCAAATGAATCACAGAGGCGATGACAGGGGGGTCATTAAAGGAGAAAAACACAGATAAAACAAGAATGGGAGATAAAGAGAATTGATGCCTGGGTACATGCAGGGACTGATGTGTTGCATAGAGATACACTGATGATATGACTACTGTCTCTCTCTGTCCCTCACATAGAGATACACTGATGATATGACTACTGTCTCTCTCTGTCCCTCACACGGTCTCTCTCTGTCGCTGTCTGTCTGTCTCTAACGCTGTCTATCCCGAGCACCGTCTCTCTCGCTCACAGCCTTTCTCTCTTGCCTTCTGTCTCTGCCTCTACTCCACCACCAATAAATCACATTAAGACTCTCCTTGTGACCCTTCAATCATCCACCAGTTTCGGGGTTAAGATAATCTGAATGTGGATGGGGTTAGGAAGGGAGACAAGGAGAGCATGAGGACGTGTCATCGCTGCAGTCTGCCTCCGTACCCGGCGTTCCCGCGGTTTTTAATTGTTTAAGAGATTACTATCTAATTATAGTGGACCAGGGAGTGGGGATGGCATGGGGTTACTCTGATTAATGCTGAGTTCACGCTACCCTGATGAATTCATATTTTATCAAGGTACCAAAAAGGGGCCACATAAAATACGATCAATTACAGGAGCGTAGAAAATGAGCAGATGATGATAATAACCTCTACAGCGTGCTGGTGAACCATATGTCCCTTTAGGTTCAGTGGGTTTGGTTTGACAGCAAATAAAAATAGGTTACAAAGAGTATTAATGGAAGGCAAATGGGCTATACAGAAGGACAAAAGGGTTGATGCAAACATTGCATTACATTGTGAAAAGGAAAACTTTGTAGTTGATTAAATTCACGGTAGCCTACTTTCTATTCATTCAAACAATCACCATATTGCACAAATCAAGTGCTGTAAATTCACGTGAAGAGGAGTGTAACTAATTTACTTTATAGAAATAAGAACTACTGTACTGGACTTGGAGCCAGTGATGAGAATCGCCCGCCCCCACATCACCTATAATGTAATTGTGAGTTGAAAACCCTTCTGCTGCTTTGGTGCCAACACACCAGCAGTGTTTTCAGATGAGCACCATAATTCAGGAGAATAATTGGGGCATTTAAACCAAACCTGGGACCCATCCAAGCCAGACAGATACAGGTCAGAGTGGTGAGCTGTCAGGGGGAAGGATGCGAAGGAGGAGGAGGTGGAAGTGAAGGAGGAAGAGCGGAGGAGAGGGATGGAGGGAAGGTTATAAAATACAGGGTCAAGGGGCTGCAGAGAGAGTGAAAAAGAGAAAAGAGAGAGGAAGAGAGAAAGGAAGGGGAAGGAGAGGGGTATTCAGAGAACACATGCCTGTCTGAGGGAGGGAGGGAGAGAGGGAGAGGCAGTGAATGTAATGACAGGTCTGTTACCACAGAGGGTTGTGTTTGACCGATCCGGTCTCTCTTTTTGCTTTATTTTTTATATGAAGCTGTCTAGTGAAAACGGCTAGGCAATTTTTTGACAACACAAAACAGTACAGGCTGCGATGCACATTATCCACAAATGCTAATCAGTAAAAAGTGATGTTTTCATTTTGCTGGTGTTTTGCAATTCATCACTTTACAGGCGGTTGTCATTTGTGGTTTCATATTGGTATATCAAAAGGATTAGATTAAATGCGCTAACATTGCAGTGGTCCTAACAGGCCAAACTTTCAAAAGCTTGCCCTCGGTCAGAGCACACAGCTTGGGCTTATAGGTTAAACCACAGAGATTTTGTGTGCTGTGGCCTTCATGCAGAATTCCTCAAGATCCTTCAGAGTCCTTGGTCCTGTCTTATGATTTCCCCTCTTCTGCTTTCCCCACAGTTTTTCAGCTGGGTTTAGGTCCGGGGCCTGGGATGCTCATGGCAAAAGTTTGATTCTGTGGTCGATTAGCCATTTCTATGTGGATGTGGAGGAATGTTTTGAGTCATTGTCCTGTTAAATGATAGCAGACAACCCAGTTTAACCTTCTGGCTGAGGTACCCAGATTTTGGGGAAAAAAACACTTCATTTTACCAATAGAGATTTTTTTTTAACCTCTCGAACTATCCTTCTCTCTATGTGTGGGGGCAAAATGGTCCTCTTTCTGGCAGGTTCATCACAACTCCAGTTGATGGATACTTTCAAGTCTGTTGATAGTTTTTTTTTTCTTTCCTATTTTGATACATGAATAGGGGAGTTATTTCTGATTATTTCGGAAAATATTTCTACTAGATTTGGTTCATCGGAATTTCTAGGGTGCTATAATTGCAGCACATGGTTTTGAGAGAAATATTTATTTCTTAAATAAGAATGTGTTTTTTCTTTCTCTCAAATCTTTCACAGCCTTTTTTGCACATCTTTAGTAAGGTGGACAATAATTCTGGAGGACACTGTATATTTATAGGTTCTAAACAACATTCAGTGCCCCAAAGCAGTTGCAGGTATTCCAACTAATAGTTTTGACTTTAATTATGAAGCCCTTGACGACTTATATCGAGTGAGGTAGTTCAGGGCTATAACAACATTGTAAAATGTGTGGGTCCCCAAGGAGAATTTTGACAGCTTTGAGAACCACCTCTGTACACTGTTCCAATGTAACACACTGCAGTCTGATCCTATATGTATGACTCAGTTATTCTTTTACATTGTCGGCGCGCGGTGCCGTTTTACATTCATCAATCATGGGACTGCTAATGTCTAGCAGCCAGTTTACAGTCCCGCTGTGGCTTCCTGCTGCTCACAGAAAAGGGCAACGTTGCAGTTCTAAACTGCCACTGTACCGTAAGTCCATAACAAAGGAGCCACTCCAGGTGGAGTACGACTGATTGTCCCCTTGCCCACCCACTGCCGGTCCAAATGTGATTAGACGCTCCAGTGTCAAACGATGTGGGAGGTGGGGAGCGATGAGCAATGAAAGCCCGTGCCAAAAGGCGCTTCATAGGACAGTTTGAGTACTCCCACCATCACCACGTGGATTCTGTCAGTATTCGTTTTCTTTCAAACATAATTTTGAGCTTGTGATAGCACCTGAGGCCAGAGGGCCAGGATGGCACGCAGGAAAGCTGCAGGAAAGCTCAATCAAGCACACTGAAATGGTGAAAATACTATTTGAAACCAGAGTTCAAACACTCTGGCCTAGTCTTACAGCACACTATTAAAACCATTACCTCTGTTTCTGTAAACATGTTTTATGCCCCTAGACACAGTTTGGCCTAAGGTCAGATTTACATTAAACAGATTTATATTTAACATCATAGATCTGTGCTTAGGGGTAAATTTGATCCCAATGGTGCTGGGTTCACGAGCCCATGCCTCATCACATGTAAATAGTGTTAGGAAGGAAGGGATAAGGCTTTACAAGTGCCACTAAGCTTTTCCCTGTTGGTAGTGCTCAGAGATCTTCAGGGCAGTGTTAAGTGTAATTTCCCTTCACTGAAGGGCCATTGAGAAACCATCATGTTCCCCTACCATTATGGCCAAGGGAGAGGCACAAACTATAGGTTAACACAGATAAAAATGTGCTGTTTTGCTACAGGGCATTTTTGTGTGTGTTTGTTTTGTGTGTGTTTGCTGTAAACCCCCGATTCACTGACACTGAGTGACAGCCAGCATGTAAGTCTCATGACCGGTGAAACTGCCCTGAGGCTGTGCCTAGAGTAGAGTCACTACTATTATCAGCAATTACAGTCCACTGCGTAGCTGTGTGATGTCACTCCGACTGATCACATTCTGGCAACATCATCTGTCAACGGCTGCTTTAAACAGGCCAAACGGAATGGAACTACACATTCAATTCAGTACTGTTTCTTGGGGGAATCTAGTATTGCCAATGGTGCAGTGTGCTTTGGGGAAGGTTACGGACTTATTCACACATAACTGAATAATATTGTTTCTAAAGAACTCCTCGTGAGGAAATGCAGCATTCGTATACGCAACATGTACAGTATATTGTATTTTTGCGTGTTCCCAGATTTAGCCTGTGTACGCCGCTAGCCACAACAATGTCTGAGTAACAGCCGAACCCCCATCTATTCTTGGACACCAGAGCCTGTGGAGGGGATGTGGCAGACAGTCTGTTTACTACATTAGACTGACACCTAAGCAGGGTCGGCCCTAGGCATAAGCAACAGAAGTGACCGCTTAGGGCCCCCGACTGCCAGGGGGCCCTGGACTGCTAGAGAGCCCCGGACCACTGGGGGAGAGGGGGCCCCCCAAAATTAAATTTTGCTTAGGGCCCCCAGAAAGCTAGGCCCGCCACTGCACCTAAGCCTGGAGGAGATACAAACACACTCTCTCTGTCTCCCTCACTCTGTCTGTTTCTCCCTCCCTCCCTCTGTCTCTCTCTCCCACTCTGTTTCTGTCCCTTACTCTTTCCCCCTCCTTTCTCTGAGAAACTGACGTACTTCACATCCTTGTTTTTTGAGACATTGCCACTGTTCTTCTGAGGACTTTGAGAGGATTGCTGAGGGCCATCAAAAGAACATTTACTTTGAATGGGTCTATCTAGGCGAGCTTTGAATGGGTCTATCTAGGCGAGCCTTGAACTTGCCGTGAAGGAATCCCCTATTACATAGCTTACAGGCCGCTATTTCCCAGTCCGATGCAAACGGTCAGTGTTTAGATAAATAGCTTTC
This sequence comes from Esox masquinongy, assembly GCA_016801175.1. Lineage (NCBI taxonomy): Eukaryota > Metazoa > Chordata > Actinopteri > Esociformes > Esocidae > Esox > Esox masquinongy. The sequence continues at coordinate 56,697 of JACXGI010002830.1, read as the reverse complement.
TAAGTGGTTTTACCCATTGCAATATAGGCACAGCACCTTCTTTGTTTATGTTCAACCTTTTTAATATGCCCAATTGAGTGTAGTGTTTTAAATACAATAAACTGTATAGAAACATGTAGGAGTATTTATCATATGGACAAGCATGCGGAATCTTTGTACAGCTCTATTTAATACCTGTCCAATGCCTGTCATATTCAGTCATGGTTTTGTATATGATTTGCATTGGACCATTTCTCATATAATATGTGGAGGAGTAAGTAGGCAGAGATTAATGACGTTCTAGCCTTTTCACTATTAATCCTTTTCTCTGGTCTATGATGTTTGCCTTACATGTATCATAGCCTATTACTGTATATGTATCATGTGTTTTTAAAATATATAGACTTCTCTCATGAACAGACTGATGAGGCAGAGGGGTAATTCCACTGAGATGCAGATGCTGACTTTTCACTGTAGCCCAAACAAAACATCAAACAGACCAAAGGCTAGCCTAATTTCGATAAGTTCCACTGAACATTTTACAGTAACACATATATTTGAAGAACAGTGCGAATGTGGTTTCTAAACAGAAAAAATTATCCTCGGGTTCTTATTTGACCACATTTACAGAAACCTCTCTGAATTTAGATTAAAATGTCTGCAGACAAAATTGAAGGTGGGCTATGACAACCTGATTTTAAAACGTTATAAGGAGATAGAAAATACCCAAATTAATTGATATGTCAACATTTCTGTTTCTGTCATTATCCTCCCTCATAAACATATTGAAAATGTTTTTTAAACAGAATGACTAGACAATATTCCTTAACTTATAGGCAAAGAATAACTCCAACTCAAATATAATGTAAATGTTTATTAGTAACACTATTTTTTCAATGTATATCAAATACATTTTAAGACTTTTTAGTAGAAGCTGTCTGAGTCTTTGCTAATTCTCATTTTAGATTTGGTATAATTTTAAAATAAAAATAGCTTTTGTTTGACACCAAATTTGATGTGATAGGTCCTTTTACATAGCCAGAGATTTAACAGGGCCATTTTCATGACTGAATATATTTTATAAGTAAAGGTTCAATCAATGAATTATTCAAAGTGACTTTGAAGAGGCAACCAACCCACCACGGTTTTGGTAAACCGCTAAAGAATCAGGCTGCTGAAATATTACCTACTCTCAAATTCATAGACGGAGCTGAGGATGCAGGGACTGTGAAGTGACAGGACGAGAAAGCCACTTCAGACTACTGAGATTGACCCAGCCAGTGACTGATAAAAGAAACCGTTAATTGGATTGGACTCTTAACAGTGTTATACTGGCATGGATATGGTTGAAAGGCTTCCATACAGAATCCTGCATTTCCAGGACATGGAAATCTTGAATCACAATATAATCAGTATTATCGGTTATACATGATGGTGTGGCCAGCACCTGCTAAAAGTTTCGTTTTATGCTTTCTGGACATTTTTTTTTACCCTAATCTACAGCATAATGAGCCTTTGACCATCAGTGGGCAATGACCAGCCCAATCCTCCAATGACCAAGTCATGCAAACCCAGAAGGAAAAAGTCAAATGCGGCATTAGCAAAGAATCAAAACAGAGACCCGCTCCAACTAGTTGATCACAGACAAGATCACGGCAAGAATATCAAACGTTAAAGGTGCCAATGTAAAAGTACATTCTGTGTTGTCACCTTGCTCAAAACATCCTCTCTTTCAGGTTGCTAGAAGCAGGATTTGCTTGAAAGTGGAGTGCATTTATCCTCATGATTCCTGTAATGAAAGTGTGTTACTTGGCCCTGTGTGTGTTTCGCAGGGGCCTGCTGATCTCATGAGCGAGACACTCTCCTCTACTCCCACACGCTCCAGAAGAGATGTCTAATGCAATTGCGGAGGAACACCGCTTTGGAAGCTTCATTCCCTTGTCTGTGCCAAAGAGAGGATGACCTCAGCTCTCTGTGGATGCAATTTGTATACCTCGGTTGTCAATATTCAGCTCAATAGCAACATTTTTACAACCAAGGGAATTGGCAGGGAATAGGAAAGGCCTAATAGGTCTCATCATTAGTAACGGATTACAACTGCAACATACTTTTTAGGACATTACATTTACTTTTGGAAGAGTACATGGCTATTAGCAATTATTTTTAATTTACAGTTGCATCTGGTTGGTGTGTTTTCAATTTCCACTTCAGGTGTTGAACCAAATGAATTAGGCTAATGTAAACATAAATTATGTACTATATACACCGATCAGCCATAACATTATGACCACTGACAGGTGAAGTGAATAACACTGATAATCTCGTTTTCATGGCACCTGTCAGTGGGTGGAAAATATTAGGCAGCAAGTGAACATTCTGTCCTCAAAGTTGATTTGTTAGAAGCAGGAGAAATGGGCAAGGGTAAGGATCTGAATGACTTTGACAAGGGCCAAATTGTGATGGCTAGACGACTGGGTCAGAGCATCTCCAAAACTGCAGCGTGGATGGTCGGGTGCGTGTGTCGCTTACCTGGAGAACACATGGCACCAGGATGCACTATGGGAAGGAGGCAAGCCAGCGGAGGCAGTCTGATGACTTGGGCATTGTTCTGCTGGGACACCTTGGATCCTGCCATTCATGTGGATGTTACTTTGACACGTACCACCTACCTGAGCATTGTTACAGACCTTGTGCACCCTTTCATGGCAACGGTATTCCCTGATGGCTTTGGCATCTTTCATCAGGACAATGCGCCCTGCCACAAAGCAAAAATGGCTCAGAAATGGTTTGATGAACACAACGAGTTCGAGGTGGTGACTTGGCCTCCAAATTCCCCAGTTCTCAGTCCAATCAAGCATCTGTGGGATGTGCTGGACAAACAAGTCTGATCCATGGAGGCCCCACCTCGCAACTTACAGGACTTAAAGGATCTGCTGCTAACGTCTTGGTGCCAGATACCGCAACACACCTTCAGAGCTCTAGTGGAGTCCATGCCTTGATGAATCAGGGCTGTTTTGGCGGCAAAAGGGGACTTACACAATATTAGGCAGGTGGTCATAATGTTATGGCTAATCGGTGTATATAATAACTGATATCTGTATTGAAAAACAAAAATCAGATGTTGTTTTTATTGACATGTTATGAAAATGCTCATTTATTATTAGAGTGGAGAAAATTAATGAGAAATGTTGCTGAAAGAGCAGTCTGCTGTGATTCAAACTGTGCTGCAGCAGTATATGGGCCTTGGAGATAGAGGATTAGAATAGTGAACCACCTCACTAATTCATCTGTTCACAAGAAAGAAACTGACATTGTCATCAGATCTGAATGTAATGTAATCTCATATAGGGAACTATTATTTTAAAATACAAGGTTTTTGGGACCAGTCGTGGTCAACTTGCACTTCAGCATGTTTTTCCATCCACATCTTCCTGCAGCTGAATCCACTTGCTTACCTCCGTTTTATAACATTCCTGCTTGGATGTTATGCAATAACTTTCCTGACTACCTGAGTCATTTTATTTCTTAAAAAAGCAATAATTATCACATCATTAAATAATTACTCATGATTTGGGTCCAACCAGATAATGCAACCGGATCACAGGCTGGTGTAGGATTGATTCAGGAGACCGGGTATTCCCATATCAGGCACTAATTTGTAATGTAGCCTAATTTGTCTGCTTGGCTTTCACAATTTGTAACACTCATGCTGATTGGCAGGGAACAAAAGATGCTTAGATATGCAGCACAACAGGAAGCTGGAATGTTGTTGGAAAGTTATAGTTTCTAGTTTTGAGCTTTATCTCTGGACGTTTTTCCAGGGTTTTTGTTTTAAATATGACCTCGGTTAATAAAAAGAGGAACACCATGTCTTGCCAGTCACCGGTACAGAATGGTGGAGAAATGCTAACCCTGTGCGGGGTTGAGGTCAATTTGAAGGTAGTCCATTCAGGAAGGATATGCTGTTTACAGTATATACGGTTGTCTGTTCGTATGATCTGTTTGGTGGGTTAGGGTTAGGGTGGCTGGATGGGTTTGCAGCTTTCAGGGGTTTTTGTGGATGAAATGGCTGGGCCATGTTGTTGTACTAGTCCTTCAATGTGTGCAACGTGCCAATGCTGCAAGCTGAAATTGATCCGCTCGGTTCTCAATGCGGACGAACAAAAGCTTGACACACTATCCGTCACCAAGCTACGGAAGAAGTACGACACTGTTGCACCCCTTTGAGGTTGCGACGGATTGGGTGAAAAGATCCAACATCATTACAGCAAGCTACACAATTCCGTGCATCAGAGGGCTGACTAAACGGGTTGCCCATCCTGCAGACATCAGTGGTTTCGCCACAAAGAGACCACCAGCACAATGGGATTTCCTCCACAGTAAGCACACCACTGGCAAAGAAAAATTGATTGGACACACTGGTTTCCTGGAACAACCAAGCAAGGCTGCATGTACCAAAAAAGAAATGGAGGATTACCGTACCTCATATCTTCCAACTACTGATCCTCTGAAATTATGGAATACAAACAGTCTTTCACATCCAACGCTGAACCCAGTATTTACACGTCCCCGATTTTTAGCATTGGAGGCCGTGCCACCAGAGCAGATCTCTGTTCGATGTCAGAGCTTTTTGAATCCCTTATATTGTTGATGTGTACATGGTATATCGTCCTCTTTAATGAGACGTTGTTATGGGCTGCATATTGTAAATGAATTCAAGTAACACTTATTAAATTGTTTTTTTCAACCTCATCTGTGTTGTCAATAACTTCTGAAGTGCAACCGAATTAACTCAGATATCGAATCAAAAAAGCGTTAAATTTTTTTCAACAATATTGTAAATACATTTATTTATTTCTCTCTCAAGTGAAAGTGAACAAAACAACGTGTTTATAACAAATGTAAGGATTTTGGGCAAGATTTTTACTCATACAGTAGCATATTATTTTGTCTTTAAAAGCAATTATGATATACAGTATGTTAAAAGGTATCTCAACCCAAATATGATGCACAGTAGTTTTTCTTTATTATAAAAATAATTTATATACAACGCTGTTCCCAAACATTTGGGACGCTGCACAAAATGCAAGTAAAAACAGAATGCAAATCATTTATCTCTATATTTAATAAAAAATAGTACCAAGACAACATATCAAATATTGAAACTGAAAAATGTTATTGTTTTTGGAAAAATACATTCCCATTTTGTATTTGATGCCAGCAACACGTTTCAAATAAGTTGGGACAGGGGCATGTTTACCACTGTGTTTCATCACCTCTTCTTTTAACAATACTCTGTAAGCGTTGAGACCAATTGCTGTAGTTTTCAAAGTGAAATGTTTTCCCACTCTTGCTTAATATAGGATTTCATCTGCTCAACAGTTTGGGTCTCATTTTTTTTTTTTCTCATTATTTTTTGTTTCATAATGCTCCACATGTTTTCAATGGGTGACAGGACTGAACAGCAAGCAGGCTAGTTTAGCACCCATACTCTTTTACTACGGAGCCATGCTGTTATAATACGTTCAGTGGTTTGTCATTGTCTTGCTGAAATAAGCAATGCCTTCCCTGAAAAAGACGTTGTCTGGATGGCAGCATATGTTGCTACATAACCTCTTTAGATTGTTCAGCATTAATGGTGCCTTCACAGATGTGCAAGTTACCCATGCCATGTGCACTAATGCACGCCCACACCATCACGGATGCTGGCTTTTGAACTGTGCGCTGATAACAAGCCGGAGGGTCCCTCTCCTCTTTAGCCCGGAGGACGCGGCGTCCATGATTCCGAAAAATAATTTCAAATTTTGATTCGTCAGACCACAGGACAGTTTACACTTCGCCTCAGTCCATCTTAAATGAGCTCAGGCCCAGAGAAGGCGGCGGCATTTCTGGATCTTGTTTATATATGGTTTCTTCTTTGCACTCGCAATTGTGGATGCAGCGACGTACTGTGTTAACCGACAATGGTTTTCAGAAGTGTTCCAGAGCCCATGCAGTGATGTCCACTACAGAATCGGGTCTGTTTTTAATTCAGTGCCACCTGAGGGCCCGAATACCACGGCCATCCAATGTTGGTTTTCGGCCTTGTCCCTTGCATACAGAGATTTCTCTGAATCTTTTAATGATACTATGTACCATAGATGATGAGGTCCCCAAACTCTTTGCAATTTTACGTTGAGAAACTTTATTCTTAAATTGTTGCACTATTTGCCTGCACAGTTTCACAGAGTGATGAACCCCTCCCCATCTTCACTTCTGACAGACCCATCCTCTCTGGAATGATCTTACCCTGAAGTCTAAGCCTTTCATTTGCTGTTATGATGCTAATTATGATTTAGAGATGTAGAACCTAGGTAGACTGAATGTATATCTGAAAGTTATTTGAAATTACAGCAAAGTTGTGATTGACTTCTATAGCATAGAAAAATAAAATATTTAAATATTTAAATGAAACTTTAAATATAACATCATTTAAAGACATGCTCAATTCCAATGTTGTTACTGAAAATCTTTTTCCCTAGGGTCTGTACTTTCGTGATATTCATGTAATTCTAAAGTTTCAAACTTTTGGGTTTTTAAATACAGTGTTGTAATGTTTGTATTCTCTGGGTACTACAGTATGTCTTAAAAAATACATTTTCCACGTCCCATGCTTTTTTCATTTGATTAGCTTACACCAGCAGATCCAGTAGAACCTGACGAGTAAGCTGAAATGCATCACATCTGCAGCATGAACACACACCGAGAGTTATTAAATAGAACATAACGGCACGCTTTGTCTACGGTACCGAGTCAGTCGACTGTGCAATGGGAACAATCTGTGAACATATGACCCCAAAGAGATCTGTCCTTGCCTTTTGTATTCTGACTGTTCAGGTTGACAGTTACATAGGCCTTTGTAGTACACAGTACGTACACCATATTGTGTTTGGATGAATTGCCTCTAACTCTAGTGGTTTTGGGTCCTCTGCTCAAGTCGCTGCGATATCGTCTCTGTTTGATGCTTCAACTCCAAGTTGTTCTAGGTCCTCCCCTGCTGCACTTGCCTTGTTGGTTCCATATTATGGCCTTTTTTGCTATTAACTTGTGTATTGTTTCTTCTTAGTAACTGTCCTGGCAAACTCCACTTTCTTCTCTTTGAGTTATATCTTCTTTTGGTTTTTGTTTTGTAGTTTCCCACCGCTTGTTGTTATCCAAACCATCGAACTCCCAGAAGCGGTGACAGTGATTGATGCATGTTTGCTGTTTGTGAACTCTGTCTGTGGGCGTCCTCCATGTGTCTGATCTGTCGAGCAGAATGGATTGGACATTTCAGTTGACATTGCTAGTTTAAGTGTGAGTCCGAGCATAGCAACTATTATTTCCTGTTTGGGACTTTTGTCATGCACTTGCTGGTGAGCGCGTGCAAAATGAAGACAAAGAACCAGATGAAATGTTTTTTTTTAACAACACATACAAATGTGATCAAAACTACTTTTTAAATCCCTAAGGAACATTGTTAAGTTGTATCCCTTTCAATCTCAGGTTGATCCTGAGATATGAATCCATCCTTTCATTACTAGCTTGGTAGATTACTGGTACGTTTTTCTTTCTGGTTTACCAAGCCAACTGGCTTGAAAGCCTCTGCATTGGTTGCTCTTGAGTTTAGACTTTTTATTGGTTTTTAAGGCACTTTAAAGTTGTGCACCCCAATCCGTGACTGACATGAACCCCAGTATGGGCTCTGGCTCTGGTCTAACAATGCCAAAACCTGTGACGGAAGACATGGAGAGAGGTAGCCTTTAGTTTTTATGACCGCAGCATCTGCAATCGAAAATGTAGACATTTTTAATAAAGAGATGTTGAAACGTACCTTGTTAACTTTGAGTGTCCCCAGGATCCTTTGTTTTGTTGTTCAGTCCTTTTAGCTTTTCTTTGTAACCTACTTTGTCTAATGGACTGAATTGCATCGAGTCTAATAGATGGATTTGAATTAAATTTAAATTTGATAATTGTGAAGTAGTTTTGTGGTCAATAACTTCTGTGTAGCTTAACTTTTTCCAGGGTGAAGTAAATTATAGCAAACTATTTGTATTTGATATATTTATTGATACATTTATCTTTGTTTGCATAATCATTTACGTAGTGGTTGAATTTACAACGACATGTTCGAGACAAACCACGCTGGAATCTGGCAATCAATAGCGGGAAAATCCAGCCATATGCGTGTGCACTGCACAGAAACTAGATACAGTTCCGACGCTTTTGTCTTTACACTTGCAAAACTCCAGGGGACTCCATCAAAAATGTTAGCTCGAAAGGTGGCGTCTCAACCTATCAATATCTGCAAGTTTACACAATAAAGTTATCTAGCATCTTGAGTCTTATATGATACTGTATATCTCAGAAAAAGTAGCATAATGTAAATAAGACCTACATTTTCAGAGTTGCTTCCCCAACACTGGTCAGTACAGTAACAGAGTAATAGTGATAGAGCACAACACAGAGAATAGAGAACAACACAGAGAATAGAGCACAACACAGAGAATAATAGTACAGAATGTACGTTACTGAAAGTAATGTAGAGCTAATGTGTAAAACAATATCCAAACATGCAGGATATTATGGTTTTATAGCTTTTGTGCACCTATTCAGGTACACAAAATAGATCACAATTAATACCTCATATCCATCAAAACACCTTCCTGTATAGTACAAATAACCAGTGTTTCAGTGTTTTTAGAAATGTGGTCACATACTAAAAGTTATTTGGTTATGAAACATTTTAGCGGCACTGTTGTCTTGTTCATTTCTTAACACACCAGTTCAAAATAAAGTCTCGCTTTCATTCTGTTACAATGGTATTTCCTCCTCCATCTTACGTCTTTTCTTTCTCAATCAATAACATTTATTGTATATTTAACCCTCTCTGTGTGAGGCCATAATTATACATTTGGATTAATAGTATTTCAGCTAAATAGACGCTAATCAAAAACCATTAGAGAAATGGTTCCACTCAAGTCAATGTATAATTATTTTCAAGCAGTGGGTTATTTAGTTCCCTTTTTCTTTTCCTGGTTTTGTAGCCGATCACCAATATGTGTTCATGCACAGGGATGCAAGTGTGCAGGTGTATTATTTAATTAGTTGTATTGTCTACTTTCATTTTGAATTTTATACCGGAAATAAATTTATAACCAGATCCTCCAACATTTATGACCTGATCCCAACCACCTTTTATTGATGCCAGTTCCACCACAGATCTCCATTGAACACTGACATTTAAATAGAAGTCCTACTGAGGAGGAATTTATACTGAAGCCCAGTAGACACCAAGAAGTCCCCCCTGAGAAGTATTTATCCCCACACCCTAAGCATCATCTGGACACACTGAATCATCACAGGGTGGTGGTCACACGCGCTGCTGACCGTGCTATTGATTTGTCCACTTCTGTGGTCCAGGGGCCCTGACCAGCCTGCAGACATGCCCGTACACCCTACCCCCAACCCCCCACTCTCCCCCAATACAAACATACACACACACACACTGCCTTGCGCTGTGTGACAAACACGCAGTGCACAGGATGTGGAGCTTTAAAAAAAAAAAAAACCTGGGCAGGGATTCAAATCCCTGCAGACTGAATCGATTTTAACCTCTCCTCCCCTCATATTTCCCTTCTGCACATTTTTTTTAATCTGCTACCCGAAGCAAAAACACAGATAAACAACAGAAAGGCATCTAAAAAAGGCAGCGGGTGATGAAAATGAGAGAAAATATGACAGAAGTCAAAATGAGTTATTCCTTGTTTTGGGAGATGGGGTGCCTTGCTCCTTTGTTGCTGCAATGAGGTTTGAAGCAGGCTTATTGTTTGTGAAAGAAACCCACAGAACTAATGGAAACATCCATGGCTGCAATAGAAATACACATTTGGGCTACAGTATAAGTCCCAGTATATTTCCTCTAATACTATTAGGGACAGTTTGGTCAAACTTGAAAAAACCAAAGAAACATATCCCTGAATTATCCAGAATTGCCGCCCTGAATTCAATCTGTAACAAATATTTCTTATGCCAGAAATGTATGCCAAAAAGCCTGTCATATTTGACAAATAATGTAGAATTGTTGAAATGAATGACTAAAGGCTTGATGCTGTTGACATACTCAATGAACAATTTGTTCAGATCAAATGGTTGGGGAGAAAGCCTAGAGCCTGTACACTAAACACATCATCCATCTTACAGTCTGCTCACAATCAGTCAGCATTTTCAAAATGTTTACAATACGTCAGCATTTTCAAAATATTTACAATCGGTCAGCATTTTCAAAATATTTACAGTTGGTCAGCATTTTCATTTTTTTTTTACAATCAGGCAGCATTTTGAAACCGATTTAAAGTTGTTCAAAGCCTTTATGTTTATATTATATTCTAGAGCATGTATACCTTGTTTCGAGGTTGCGTAGCCAAATCCTCCCATAAAAATAAATTATTTTTTAAATGCCTCGTGCCATTTACCAGCAGTGTTTTCTCCCAGGTTCTCTTGGTTACAACATTCATTATCCAGCTAACAGAGGTACAGTCCTCGTCATATTAACAACTCATGGTAGTTGTCATTTTTAAGTCACCCCTCTGTCCAAATATCTAAAGGATCTGTTCATCTCTCACATGAAATTGCATGCGTGTGCGGTGAGCATCGTGAGTTGCAGTAGTCCCGGCATGAAATGACAAATGACTGGATTATGACGAGCACTGCATTTTATGTGAGGTAAGGTCATAGTCTACGAGTGCTGTACAGCATGAACTTGCAGGAGCGAGGCGCCGCTTTGATGTTTGCAGAAAACAACAGGGTGTCATCCAGGTTTCCATCTTGTTCTGAGAGTCAGCTTGAGCCGCACAAAGTACCCCTGTCGCACAGAGGGGAGCTTTCTCAATTTGAGTGACCCGACTTGAAGCCTGACTGGTTAGGGTCCCGGCTGAAAGTGGTCACAGGAGAGTTGCCCGGAGACAGCACGCTCATGTGTTTTGGAAAAAGCCAGAAGGGATAGCAGTTTGCAGTTTTGGATGTCAGAGGATTATATTTTGGTTCCTAGAGTGGGATGGCATCCAATTGTTAGGTACAGTAGGAGTTGATGAGTGAAGTAAATGGAGAAAGTCTCTAGAGTTGATCTGGAGGAGAGGATTTACTTAGTTCATTTCACCATTATTTAACCTGGGAAGCTGATTTACAAGGAAGACCTCGCCAAAGACATTGCAAGACAACGCTTGGTTATAATGGAATATAACACTTTGTATAATGGAATGGCCAAAAGACCAATATAATACACAGGATGAGGAGGGGGATGAGGGTGTGGATGAATCAGACATCACCCGGGCCCCTGGGCGGACTGCGGGGAAAACAGGTTAATGCACTGTCAAGTTCTTTGTATGAGGGACCAGTGGACTCAATATGTTGAGTAAATTAGTAAACCATGAAAATCGGTCCAATCGCAATCTGTTATAATGTGACAACCAATCCAGGGCCTGACTCCAGAAACTAGCCACTGTTCAATGCCCCAAAATATGACCATTTTTCCTTGAATACACAACCCGAAAATGTACAGGAATGTTTAGCCTGAAATATTCTGTGTGTGATTGTGTATAACAAAGTATAATATTTCCAACCACACTTAATTCAGATTGAAATGCAATTTCAATACAGTTTTGATCATTGATTAGCCCACATACAGTATATCACATTCAGATGAAGACTGCAAGCCCTGTGCGGTTGATACCACTACCGTGGATAGCACTACTATTCCCTGTCATTATAGTCCTTTATTGTTAGAGAAACTCAGACTCCGTTTTCATTGTCAGCTGCAATTGAGCAAATGTTGCTGATAATATTAGGTGGGCGGGCAATTGGTTGGCACCATGCCGGGCAGGTTTCCCAGAGTGGGCAAGTGATCCCCCCCTCCCCCCGTCTGATGGCAGGAGATAGGCCCTCCTCTCATTATGGGTTGGCATTGCCTTGACAACACAGCAGCACATGGGGACTGCTGACCTTGCCGACGGGAGTTCTGCTATAAACACTAATTAGGATGACTTTGGCGGACTGGGGGGGAGAAAAGGAGAGAGTGAGAGAAAGAAGGGTGGGTCTGGGTTAGGTTGAGAGAGGGGGGAGAAATAGGTGGGTGGGGGGAGTTGGGTTGTGAGAGGGGGTGGGAGGGAGGGGGGGGGTA
>JACXGI010002830.1:31073-44422 GCA_016801175.1 Esox masquinongy | reverse complement strand
CACCGTACCGTACATGAGTGTTCTGACAGCTGACAGGATTGGACTCTGCTACTTTAGAGTAAATGTGTATAAATGGTTGTACCTCTCTGGCAATAGTCTGAGGGCAGCTGCTGGGCTGTGCTCAGGCAAGCCAAACCGCTGTTCAAGTTTCTTCTTGCTGCTGGGGCCGCATTTTCAGCTAGCCTTGGACAGATGTTGCAGAGGGGCGTGTGTGTGTGAATTTGTGCACTGTGTTTGGCTGTGTGCACTTGTGAATATGCTCTACGTGACCGTGTGTGTGTATGTGTGTGTGCGTGTGTGTGTGTGAAAGAGAGAGTGTGGCGCTGGCAGAGAAACACAGCCTTTGGTGGGCCAGTTCTGATCTGGGCTGCTGGGCTCTGCAAACACACCACATCTGTTCTCCTCTCTCAGACCGTTTTTCTGTTTCTCTCGGTCCTCCACCTCTCCACCCATCTGCAAATAATACCCTTCATTATCTTGCTAACAGTTCTTCACAGAGACTTGCTTCGAATGTACATATTTAACAATTGATACAGGAGGCGGCATTTTAGGGGAACTGACTGGATTTGACTGCATGCTATTTTCTAGTAAACTATCATGTTTAGTTTGTTTTTAAAACCATGCTATTCCATAAGATCTTTGTATTGGTTTAGGGTTAGCCAGCAATGCAATGTAGTGTTGGTCTGCAGAATAAAACCATAGCGATGGCAAGCAAAGCTTTTGCCGTTTAGCAGTTTTTTTCCATTTTCATTGATCTGGAGAAGGCAACTTTAGCCATGCTGGCAAAGCTTTTTGAAAAGTTTTCATCGTTTGTTTTTAGCTTTCCATCCACAGATTAAAGCAATGGCCAGATCTCCTCAGTTCACCCGAAAGGACCTTAAGCTTTCTTTGAGGCGGCAACCTTTTACACAATAGTCCTTTTTCTCTCCCATAGAAAACAGTATAAATAGTTAAGTTGTGGATAAATATTAATGGAGCTACATCAGGTTTCGACATGAATATTTCATATTCTCCCTGAAATGTGAAACATCCAGTCTGTGCTAAAGCGTTTGTGTGAGTGTTACGTCAGACGTTTCGTTTGGGTGAAGCTTACACTAACAATACACCATTAATGTCATTGCCTATGTATACGTGTGATGGATAACGCGTGTACCTGTGTTGGCTGAGCCAAATGTACAAGTCAACATCATGAAAAAGAAAGTGTACCCAGGCTAGAAATTTGGTCATGGTTGGTTGGAGTGTGTATGTGTATTTTGTTAGTTTCGGATGCTTTACTCTGCTTTACATGACAATCTCTCTCTGCGTATCTCTGTGTACAGTATGCGAAGCATTCACAGAACATCATTACATCCTCTGCCAAGTGCATGTAGTGTACAAGCGCTGTGCGACGGCACACACTCCGCCGCTTCCTCGGCTCTTGGCAGAAACCAATGGCGGCAAAAGCGGAGCCCGTGGGTCAGAGTTCACCGGTCAAACAGTTTGGAAATGAAAAGGGTTAGCGCTTTGAAATGCTCATGGGGGCTGAAGCTACAAGATAAGGTTTGTGGCTGAGAGAGCAAGGGGTTGCGGGGATCTCCTTTGAGGACAGAAGTGTGTGCGTGTGTGTGTGTGTTTGCTAAACTATGCATTGTGTTCTGCTCTACACTTAGCTGAGGGGTCTGTGCGAGCAGACCGTTCCAGGTCACCAGGGGTCAGGTTCATTTGGAAGTAGAGCCATTTGGAGTAGATCAAAAGCATCCTATAGTGCCAGAGAGGTGGAGCGAGAGACGGAGAGAGAGGGGCTGTGCCCAAAATAGCAACCTACTCCATAGGACTCCCCATAATGCTCTGATTGAAAGTACCGAAACTATATAGGGAATATATTTGCATTAAATACACATTTTGATACCTAGCCAGAGGCTGAATAGAGCCAACCCTCCGGAATGGTGGATTGTGTTTGATGTTCAGTGGGAAAAATGAACCAGTGATCAATAGGAGGGATAAAGGGAAATCAACACTTTCAGAGGGGAGGGAAAACAGCACGCCAGCTAATGGCTGCAATAGGTAAATATTGTAGCCATTCCAGCTGAATCTGAGGCTTTCTATGCATGCTGTTGGTTCAATATAACTAATATTCCTAATACCAGTTGGTGCTGGCTCTTGTTCTACTCCCTGTAAACGGAACTGAGTGACCTAAAGTAATGGGCAACATACAGTACAGACACAAAAAGTAAAAGAATGACTCATGGTGGTTGTTATTCAGATTGCAGACTCAACCATCATGAGGTTAGAGAGTCGGATTAAATAAATCAAAACCTGAGTAAGGAGAATTCCCGTGCTTGAAAACAATAGCCGGATCAGGTGCCAATTTTGTATGTTACTGTACATTTTTCGTAATTACATACCGATAAATGTCCATGTCTTTACCTGACAGATGTTGTAGACAAACTGAGCTATGACGCAAAGTGCATCTTCGTCCACCCTCCATTTGTCTGATATTCTAACTTCTTCAAAACAGAAAGCACATCCCCTAGCGAGTAACCAAGGCAATGTTCTTTCCTTTTCAGATTCACATTCGAGAACAAAGCCAGGTCATGTTGCTATCGATATAATGTCCCGACTTATCAGTCGTACTGCTGTCAAACGTCCTAGGTTTTGTCTCTTCGGTGTAGATCCACTTCGGTCAGATGTGGATATGCTTGTGGAATGGGCTGGGGGCCTTGGATGTTGGGGGGAGTTGTGCATTGACAGGCTGCGTAGATGTAATGGATGGGCTTCGATGAACCGTGCCGTGGTGATGAGTAACCTGATGCTAATCCCCAGGCTCGCTCTTTCCTATTTTCGTCTTTCCTGCCCTTGCGACTGCTTTCGCTTCGGACCCTTTCCACTTATCTGAATGTGCTAAAAGAGCCATACTGTATAAGTTTCAGAGGATACTGACTCTCCCAATGTAATACCACTCCGCGTTTGCCCCTTTAAATGTTTCATCAAGCCACTGACTCTTGGACCTAGAGAGATAGAACTGAAACAGTCTAAAATTCCCACTATCTTCTGTCTAATCATGATTTTGATGGTAGGACATCGAGTGGTAATCAGTGGGCGTCTCCAGATCTTAACATTATGCAGCTTGTTTGTATTCAAATGAAGCCGTCATCCAGCGGTATAATCAATACTGTGGAGAGGATGTTTAATCACAGACTGTTTTGATTGATTCACACAATCCCACAACCATTTATCAAGCCAGTTAGACATTAATCATGAAGTCTCTCTCACTCTTTGACTCTCACTCTCTTTTAGCAGAGGTCGTTTTTTAATGTTACCCACCTGGATTTCACCTATGGGATGGGAATAAATGCATAGAAATCTAATTAATACAACAGAAGTTTTAATCCAAGTCAATGGTTAGTATTTTCTGATATTTGTAATGTAATTATATTTCTATGCATTTATTTCTAACCACTAGAGAAAATTTCGGTGGGTAGCTTTTTAAAAACTGTGTCAAGAAATGTTGAGGTATGAATCAAATGGGCTGGGGCAGAACTCTGGGCTATTCTAACTTCTTGCTATGGCTGGTATCACCATGAAATATGGAAAAATACTGTTTGGTTACTGTATGAGGCTTTAAAACGGTTATTCATCATTTCTTTGTTGATTGGCAGATACATTTTATAAAGATGATTTATAAAATCATCAAAACAACAATGTTAATGAAAGCGCTAATGTCATTGGGAATGCTTTAGCTTTACCTTCAAAGCTTGAAGTAACAAATATCCCAACAGGTGAATAATATTCACAATTCCATCAAGTGGTGTTGTGACAGGTCTATCAATAATGCAGTCATCCCACTGACATTCCCATTGCACTGAGGTGCTCAGTTAATCAAATGAATGCTAAGGGAGGAAAAATGTACTTTTTTCCCTTTATCCTAATTTGCTGTGCTAAATGTAACACCATTAAATTAACTATCACCTTTAGTGAACAACAACAACAACTTCAACAACAACTATCATCGAATTAGATTAATTATTCAAGGCAAGAGAAAACTAATATCTCCACAGACATAAATTAAATAAACAGTATTTTGTTCCCTGCTTGACTTAATGCAACTAGGTTTGTCTGCATAACCGATTCATTAAATGTACCACAGGGGAAAGCATCTGGTGCAATGTTCTGACTGTTGACATCACAGGTTCCACCTAGCAGAGACACTGGGAGCATTTGCCCCTACACAATCCAAACCTGAACTGGGGAGAGACCACCAATGCATTGTGCAGAAACCCTTACTCGACTGAAGTACAATTCCTGGAAGCCTTTGAGTCGTGTAGAAACAACAAGATGTTGAATGAAGACAGCCTGCTTACGGAGGACTGCTGTATGTCTCCACCCTCATGCTGCAGATTGACGATGGTATGGATGCCTTGGTTGAGCCAGTCCTTTGGGTGGGTGAACTGGCTGTTTTTAGCCTGGTGCTTCACCCCCCGCCCACATCCTAGCCTGCTACTGGTGCTGCTCACTCACACACATGGCTCCAATGGCATCTTAAAGGACAACATCGCTCCTCCCTTAGATACAACATCGCTCCTCTCTTGGAGACAATATCACTCATGCCTTGGAGACAATATCGCTCATGCCTTGGAGACAATATCGCTCATGCCTTGGAGACAATATCGCTAATGCCTTGGAGACAACCGAACCCAATCAGGATCTCCCTCTCTCTCTCTTTGTGTCTATCTCTGCCTCTCGCTCTCCCCTTATCTCTCTGTTGCTCTTTGTGTCTATTTAACACTTCAGATTCATTTAAATTCAATATGCTTTAGTGGCATGAATGACTAAGTGATGTTGCCAATGTGCAGCAAAAAACCAAAAAAGAAATACTACAAATATATACAACAATCGGAGCACTTGAAATAACAGATGATATACACAGTGTACACTCGCATACAAGCATCATATAAATAAGAGATGACACACATGTATAGTTTACACTCACATATAAGCATCATATACATCCGTACAGCACAGCTGAAAACACACTTCAGCACCAATTTACAATCGACGTCAAACCCTCCTACTCAAACATACAGACAGCCGGCCCGCAAGTCCCCAAACCTCCTGAAACAACCTAATCATGTTGTAAAACTCAATTTCAACCCTAAGGCGCACAGAGACCATTCCCCTAAACAATAACACAGGGTCTTATTGCCCACGACCATCTGACACAGTTTCTCCTAGTTAACCAAACTGACAGTTTAGTTTGGGCAAACAAAAAATTCGACACCACACACTTTCCCTTCTCCAGACTGGACCTGCGCCCAATCACAAACAAAAAAACACCCCTAACTTCACACACACAAGTAATCTTACAAGGCCATTAAAGCCTGGCACATAAAGAAAACACATGTCAGACAGTTTCCTTGGTTGTAGGTTCACCAGCAGCCCAACAGGAGGGTTAAGAACAGCCAGTTGATGCCACAGGGAGGACACCACCAAGCTGTTAATGATTCCCATCCTCCCCAGAATTTCACTTGGGAGAGGAGCCATCTCCATTTGGTAAGCCATGACACCACCGCTGTTGACACTACCTCTCAGTCGTTCCTAACCCGCCTGTCTGAGCACAGATAAACCTCCAGTTCCTTGAGACCACCCCCCATCTCTGGCGCCATTTCTATTAAGAGACCCTAACCCACTGACTCTCCATGAAAAGTGAGTGGAAAAGATGCAATTTCCACTCACGTCTTATGAGTGATTTAAGCGTTGTCAGAAAACAAACCTTGCAACAGAGAGGGAGAGAAAGAAAGAAAGAAAGGCAAAGAGAGAGAGACTGAGTGAGAATGTATATGTTATGTCGAGCCAGTGCAGTAATTTAAATTGAATTGGGAAACGGAGAGAGTGATAGAGAGGGTTCTAACATATCTTGCCAGCCTATAAACACGATGGGTGTCTCACTGTTTCTCTGACTGTCTTACTTTACCACCTGTCAACCATGAGCACAAAGTGGAATTTTCTTTGTCTTTGATTATGGAAAGTTTGTGAGAAGGAATCCGCCCAAATAAATTGCTCATCATATCCAAAACCTGTTCTCACTTCTCTCACTGAAACAGAAGAAAGTGTGTGTTTGTGAGAGTGAGAGAGGGAGAGAGAGGAGAAAGAGAATAAGGGCAAGATAGAAATAGAGAGCTTGTGTTGCCAGTGATGAGAGGTCTCTTATTGGTGGGGGAGGGCGATGGTCTGATTGACATCAGCTTTCTTTCGATCGGGCAGGAGAGAAACATGTTGCGAAAAGATGAGTGTTTGAGTGAGCACGTGTGTGTGTAGCTGAAATCAAAGACTCCAGTTGCATCTGTAGAAGTCATTGATTTTTCCAATTGTAATGAGGTCACCGTGGTTAACGAATGATTCTCTGGGATGAGAATAATCTAAATTAAACTGATTTTTGCTACTAGAATAACAATATATTATTTATTCTGAAAATGTATTATGCATGCAGGTTAATGAATAAAATGGACGACCACACCAGAGAATAGTGCTTGATGAAGTTTTCAATTTCTCTGGACCAAAGTGGGCTGTACTGTCGAGTCTGTCCAATGCTTACCGTAAGTATTAAAATACATGGACTAAATTATGCGTATTTTCTTGTTTGAGACCTAAAACAAGTAATAGAACGTTATTAATCAACCAAGCATTCGTAAAGTAAATCTGATAATGTCCTGTATAATTTAACAAGTGAGGACTGGGTCATGAACTCCGTACAGATGTACAGTAGACAGGACAGTAGACAGACAGTACAGTAGACATTTTCTCTTCACAATAAATGAAGAGGAGTTCCTAGTTATAAGCAGCAGGTTTCTGACAGAATGACTTGTCGGTGTAGTATAGTTTAATACTACATTCATGTTTAATGTTGGTGCAATATAGTTCAATAAGTTTTATAGCAAATTTCCTCCTACAAACTAAATAATCCGCACTGTTTCGAAATCTGGCCTTGGTTTTTTAAGACCCAAGGATGGATCCCAAACCCCTCTTGCTGTAGTCCTACCTGTCAGTGTAATGGAGCAACACTGGCCTTGTGTGTCACTGGCCTTGATGGCAACATTTAAAGTCGGCCTTGTTTTAAATTCCTGATAGTCTTTATGGAATTAATAGGGAGTATTGACCATTTTTAACAGTGGCCTTAAGGGAGGAGAGATGAGGTGGAGTGAGTGAGAGATACCAAGATATCGAGAGGGCCAGAATTGCAGCTCTTTCACAGTGCGACGGGCGAGGTGGAGAGATTTGGTCTGTTAGCGCAACACTGACGTACCATGTTACACAGTGCAGGACCTTCTCTTTGTTGGGGAGCAGGAATTGAAATGACAAACCCTGGCTGAGAGTGGTGGATTAGGCAAGGCTGTCACGATTTAGTCAATTGGCCTCTAAGCCTCTCTCACACAGCCAGGCGATAAGAAGTGTAGCCAGAGCAGAAAGCTGCATCCATGTCTCCCCGCTGAGCATCTCTCATCCGTCTTTACAGCTTTCTCAAGAATCCAGATTTTGTCTATATCTCTCTCATGGGTGATTATTTTTTAACCTACAACAAAAGAGGACTGGGACGTTTCAGAAGGTCACAATATTCACTACATAGGACGGTCCTTTTGAAAAAAGGATTGGTGATGTACAATAATCACTACTTTTGATCCCTCTTACTTTTAGGGCCCATTTATACAGAGAAATTAATATAGTAGGGGAGATGTACGTAGCAGGAAATGTAGCCAAAGTTGATGGAGGCCATTTTGAATCTGTTTTCACATTCACTTTGTTGATAATGCATGCAGATCATAATTGTTGTAGAGAATGATTCCACTCTGAAGCTTTGATGCGGCCATGGAGTGTATTATGTTCAACAATATATTGGAACATTTGCTGAAATTAAAAAAAGATATATTGACCCATTAAAAAAATTACTTCCAAGTGATTATTGTGCTGAGCTAATTTTTACCACCCCAAACAAGACATCTAAGCACTGTTGGTGGGCCAAGACCAGGATTTAAACTCCTGATTCTAACCTAGGCCTACTTGTTCTTAATTATATATTGTCAGTACTTCACAATCCAATTATATATATATACATTTTTTTTTTTGCCAGGAAAAATCCATCGGCCACAAGACATTTGTCCAGTGATAGCATGCTGTGCAGACGGACTCACTACAGTAATCCTGGAAACTGTTGCACAAAGGTAGGTCTTACAACTATTGCTTTCTCAGGACCCCAGAGACATAACATGATATCCCTAGCTGCCATTTACTTCTTACAAGATGGCCTTGAAGCTTAAAATACAGCAGTAAAATTGCATTTCCATCTTGATTGCACTTTTATTTTTTGAAAATCTTGCTGCTTTGTCAATTATTTTTGCTGAGGTATTTTTTTTAATTTGTTCATATTCTGCACGAATTACCGAAATGAGCGGCTAGTCAGGAAATGGCAAACTGACATCAATAAAGATAATATAGAATGCAAACATTAAGCCCAAGTTGACACACTGAATGGACATTTGAACATACTAAGTCATGTTTTGCAGAGGGGTTGAATACTTATTTCACTCATTAAAATGTGAATCAATTTATAACATTTTTGACATGCGTTTTTCTGGATTTTTTTGTTGTTATTCTGTCTCTCACTGTTCAAATAAACCTACAATTAAAATTATAGACTGATCATTTCTTTGTCAGTGGGCAAACATACAAAATCAGCAGGGGATCAAATAATTTTTTGCCTCACTGTATTTCCAAGAATTCCTTTTCATGGTCCCCCAAAAATTAACCCCAAAAGGTTCTTGTTATTTTAGGAACCATTAAGAAGGGTTTCTTTAAAGAACCCCTTTAAGATCCTCCAAACTTTTCCTTTTTGAGTGTGCTGTTGGTTCACTGTGAGTTACAGAAACATTTTTTTGTTTCTACAGGTAAATTAATCTCATCTTTTCAGGAGTAGGCATTTGCTTTCAAAACTGTAGCCTATGTTTTTCCTGCAATTGTATTTTTAACTTTGGCAAAGACATACTGACAGCCTCAACCAACCATAGAAATATATTCTCTTGAAGATTCGTACAAGGGCAGGTCCTATTCAAATCAGGACTGGCAGCCATGAGATTAACAGTCAAATTGTTTCCACAACCCATCTAGATGCTGTTACGTTTGGCGTGCATGCTGCAGAAATTGCAAACTTTCCAATGCTAGGATGCATTCAAAAATATAGTGTGTATGTTTTTCTCTGCCTCATGGGCCCCGTACAGATCTTCCAAAAAATTATATAGTGTGTTTTGAAGTTTCCGTTTTATTTAATCAATTGGAATCAATGAAAATCTTAATGTACAAATATATAGCTCAAATGTATTTTTATTGTAAATTTGTCAAAAGCATCAAATAAAATGAGACTACTAAATAACCATTGCACAGGAATTTAAAACACTGTTATAAAGTATTAGTGAATCATTAAGGTGTTCCAGAATTTCCACTATGGATTTTGCACTTTACGTGATATTATAGACTGTAAATTATGTGTAAAGTATATCTCAGGCTATATTTTCTGACTGTCTCTATACCTTGAAAAATGCCACTGTCTGGTGCTAATCATGTCGACTGTATTTCTCTAAAAGTATGAGAATGTTGACTACCTTATAACTATGTTCACAACGTCTGGTTTTTGGGCCTCAGAAATCATGCATGTACTGTACTACCACTATAAACTGTCTCCCAATCAGTCAACGTGTCTGGCTACCATATATAGTTAGAAAGAAATATACGGTATGATTACTAGTCTCAAGGTCATGTCATTTTCTTGTATTGTCCTGCTTGTGCTAAAGCAAACATATTAAGAGGGCAGAAAACGGTAGTCAGCATAGTAGTCAGATTATTTGACGCTAAGTTGCCAATTTTCATATTTTCTGAAAGTGTGGACAATTGATTCAACAAGGAAACAGCTCCCCTCATTGTCATACCATATTCAAGAATATGGTCAAGCATTATAATTGTTTATGTTAAACCTCGGCAAATGCGTCTTGAGTGTTAGTATTGCAGTGAGATTGTTTAATTGAATGGCAGTGTTTTCTACATGGTCACCACATGGTGAAAATGCTGATTTACAAAGAGAGTTTTGCAAAAACAGTTGATTGAAAAACAGGTGAATAGTGCTCATCGGTTAGGGTGTATGGTCTTTCTTCTGGGACTTACAAAAAATGGCTTTGTGTATATACTTCATGGAAAACAGATTTAGTTTGTTAGCGATTGTAAAAAAAAACAACGTTAACACGGCTAATAACATAATTTGTTTAGGGTCATGTTTGGACCCAGTCCAACCGAACAATGCACCAGCTACCGTAGTTAGCTACTATAACAATTAGTTTTGCTTGGGGCAACAGGACTATTTAGCTATTTTTTTTGTTAATTATATTTAATCTATTCAGCAGCTGGATGCTTCTTGCTGCTGTACTCCAATGCTAGTTCCCTCACTGTGGCCTGCATCAACTGGATTAACAAACAAGTGAAAGATTGTGGGGTTGTATTTGCACTATTCTTGTTTCTGAAGCAACAAAAAGTAAGATGCAATATAGAAGAAAACAAAATTGATAGCATTACGCTTTTTAAACGTATTGCATGCGTTACAGACCTTGCAAAATGTGTGACAATTCCAAACATTATCGCCCATATTTCTTCTGGAATCATACCTGCGGGAATTTATCTGATTTCCTATTTTTTAACCCTTTTCTTTTTTTTACTCTGTTTATATTTATATATATTTGTTTATCTGTGTTTCTCACTCACATTCGTTATTTCTCTGTTCTTTGATCATTCCTCTTTCAATCTAGTTTTTCCAAGGCCAACATTTTTCATACTTCAAAATCCTGCAGTAAATCAGAGTTTTTTTATTTAGGCCTAACTGCATAGTAATTACTACAATCTATACCCCAATTTAACAAAATCTGGACCACATAAAAAACAAATTGAAACAAAAATAACTTCTGCCTCTGTCTTAACCGCAAAACATTGAATGTTTGCCAGTCTGAAGGAAAAACATCATAATGCCCCCAAAAATCTCATTTTTTTTGGACCTTATGGGAAAAACAGGCATATGTTGCCATAACATTTTTAATTGGGACCTTCTGTTCAGGCGCTTTCAAATATATTGTATATTCCTAATGTAAAGTTCACTGGGAGCATTGGGGGAAGTATTGTAAACATAAAATGGGTGTGTTGAGTGTTTACTTGGATGTAAAGAGTAAGAGGTCGGGATTTCAGGAATGTTGTGTTGCTTAGTTGTATGTCTACAGGTGCTGGTCATATAATTAGAATATCATCAAAAAGTTGATTTATTTCAGTAATTCCATTCAAAAAGTGAAACTTGGATATTATATTCATTCATTACACACAGAATGATATATTTCAAACGTTTATTTCATTTAATTGTGATGATTAAAACTGACAACTAATGAAAATCCCAAATTCATTATCTCTGAAAATTAGAATATTACTTAAGACCAATACAAAAAAAGGATTTTTAGAAATGTTGGCCAACTGAAAAGTATGAACATGAAAAGTATGAGCATGTACAGCACTCAATACTTAGTTGGGGCTCCTTTTGCCTGAATTACTGCAGCAATGCAGCGTGGCATGGAGTTGATCAGTCTGTGGCACTGCTCAGGTGTTATGAGAGCCCAGGTTGCTCTGATAGTGGTCTTCAACTCTTCTGCATTGTTGGGTCTGGCGTATCACATCTTCCTCTTCACAATACCCCATAGATTTTCTATAGGGTTAAGGTCAGGCGAGTTTGCTGGCCAATTAAGAACAGGGATACCATGGTCCTTAAACCAGGTACTGGTACCTTTGGCACTTTGTGTAGGTGCCAAGTCCTGTTGGAAAATGAAATCTGCATCTCCATAAAGTTGGTCAGCAGCAGGAAGCATGAAGTGCTCTAAAACTTCCTGGTAGACAGCTGCGTTGACCTTGGACCTCAGAAAACACAGTGGACCAACACCAGCAGATGACATGGCACCCCAAACCATCTCTGACTGCGGAAACTTTACACTGGACTTCAAGCAACGTGGATTCTGTGCCTCTCCTCTCTTCCTCCCGACTCTGGGACCTTGATTTCCAAAGGAAATGCAACATTTACTTTCATCAGAGAACATAACTTTGGACCACTCAGCAGCAGTCCAGTCCTTTTTGTCTTTAGCCCAGGCGAGACGCTTCTGACGCTGTGTCTTGTTCAAGAGTGGCTTGACACAAGGAATGCGACAGCTGAAACCCATGTCTTGCATACGGTGGTTGTTGAAGCACTGACTCCAGCTGCAGTCCACTCTTTGTGAATCTCCCCCACATTTTTGAATGGGTTTTGTTTCACAATCCTCTCCAGGGTGCGGTTATCCCTATTGCTTGTACACTTTTTTCTACCACATCTTTTCCTTCCCTTCGCCTCTCTATTAATATGCTTGGACACAGAGCTCTGTGAACAGCCAGCCTCTTTAGCAATGACCTTTTGTGTCTTGCCCTCTTTGTGCAAGGTGTCAATGGTCGTCTTTTGGACAGCTGTCTTGAGTTAATTAGCTGATTAGAGTGTGGCACCAGGTGTCTTCAATATTGAACTTTTTCACAATATTCTAATTTTCTGAGATACTGATTTGGGGTTTTCATTAGTTGTCAGTTATAATCATCAAAATTAAACTAAATAAACACTTGAAATATATCAGTCTGTGTGGAATGAATGTATACATTATCCAAGTTTCACTTTTTGAATGGAATTACTGAAATAAATCAACTTTTTGATGATATTCTAATTATATGACCAGTACCTGTATGTCCATGAGGTGGCTTTTTTTGATACAGGAATACCAAGGCCATTCATTGTAACCTTTCTATACATTAAACGAGGCCTGCATGCATCATTATAGGCAATTATCGAAGCTTCCGCTATGTTTATTTAGGACAGAATTTCCACAGCATTTATCAGAGACCTTTAACATCATCTTACTGCTATTTTACTTTTGTAAATCTACTGGGATTTGTTTATCTTTTTCTCTCTGACAATAAAAGGGAGAAAAAAATGCATTTACTCGTGGCAATTTGTTTGGCTGTAGACCTTGGGGCTGGTAATGACGGCTCTCTGTATGATCCATTCGGAGAGACAGATGTAGGGAGGCTTCAAATGAAATGACAGAAACCTGCGTCTCTATCAGCATCTCTAACGTCTCCTCCAGATCCACTTTAAAATGTTTAAAATTATTTCTCAAGGTCTCTTTGACCTTCCATTCCATTTCAAATGGCAAGTATTTGTTTGTACCTTCGCACTCACTGTGTGTGTGTGTGTGTGTGTGTGTGTGTGTGTGTGTGTGTGTGTGTGTGTG
>JACXGI010002830.1:0-30973 GCA_016801175.1 Esox masquinongy | reverse complement strand
AATTAAAGATGACAAGATTAGAGTGTGTGTGTGTGTGTGTGTGTGTGTGTGTGGAGCCATTGTGTTGTTAAAAAGACTCACATCCCCTAACAAAGGACACAGTTGGTCTCTGGGACCTAAAGTGAACTGCAAAATGAAGTGTGCTGTTTTTCTATCATCCTTCTCTTTTCCCCTTTTTCGTGTCCATAAAATACTTGGTAATAATGAATAATCCTATTCATTAGGGACTTGTTCTAGAGGGAAAGAAGGACTAATTCAATATGGAAAGAGGGACTAATTCTATAGGGAAAGAGGGACTCATTCTATAGGGAAAGAGGGACTAGTTCTAGAGGGAAAGAGGGACTCGTTCTACAGGGAAAGAGGGACTAATTCTGTAGGGAAAGAGGGACTAGTTCTATAGAGAAAGAGGGACTAATTCAATAGGGAAATAAGGATTCATTCTAGAGGAAAGGAGGGACTAATTCAATAGGGAAAGAGGGACTAGTTCTAGAGGGAAAGAGGGACTAGTTCTATTGGGATAGGGGGACTAATTCAATAG
This sequence comes from Esox masquinongy, assembly GCA_016801175.1. NCBI lineage: Eukaryota > Metazoa > Chordata > Actinopteri > Esociformes > Esocidae > Esox > Esox masquinongy. The sequence continues at coordinate 30,435 of JACXGI010002830.1, read as the reverse complement.
GGAAAGAGGGACTCATTCTATAGGGAAAGAGGGACTAGTTCTATAGGGAAAGAGGGACTAGTTCTATAGGGAAAGAGGGACTAATTCTAGAGGAAAAGAGGGACTAATTCAATAGGGAAAGAGGGACTAGTTCTAGAGGGAAAGAGGGACTAATTCTAGAGGGAAAGAGGGACTAGTTCTATAGGGATAGAGGGACTAATTCAATAGGGATAGAGGGACTAATTCAATAGGGATAGAGAGACTAATTCAATAGGGAAAGAGGGACTAATTCTAGAGCAATAGAGGGACTAATTCTAGAGGGAAAGAGGCACTAATTCTAGAGGGAAAGAGGGACTAATTTAATAGGGAATGAGGGATAAATTCTAGAGGGAAATAGGGACTAATTCTCCTGGTGACAAGGTTGCGTGGAATCACAAAATGAGTGTTTTGTGTGTTTGTTGTGTTTGTGTGTACTCAATCCCCTGCACGGACAATGACAAAAATTCTGTCTGGCCTTTCTGCCAGATTGTTCTCTCTGTAACTTCATTGTAGTTGACCAGTAAAGCATGACCAATGCTCAAGTCTCTGGAACCGGTTCACATGCACACAATAATTGTGTATGTGGCTCAAACACCAGATTCATTGAAATCGCCACCCTAACAAAGCAAGCTGTGTGATGAACAGAGTTGTTATAAGACCTGTTATAGCATATCCGAAAGCAGTAACATAATTAACATTTTCACATTTTAGGAGAATAAACAACTTGAATAAGTTAAACTCAAAATTAGTTTCATAATCTATAATGTGAATTGTTGTCAGAGATTACTTTAATATTCCAAGCATATTTGGAACAAAAACAGTATGTTAAAACTTCTTCCTTCAAGTTGACAGTTGAAAACATCTTTTGTTTGGTTTTGGTCAATATTCAAGAATTTACGTATGAGGACTTGATATCCTAACAAACATAATACAGTACCGCTTGATAAAATAACCACCACAAAAACTTCACATGAGGCCTTTCCATGGAATAGAAACGATGACAACCTCAGATCAATGTTTGGTTTCAAATTAAAGCTATTTGTAGTTATTAGAAATGTAAGCACTGTCAGTACTGTGCGATTACATTTTAAGCTATTTATCTGGGCAGTAAGTGTTTATTTCCTCTTAAAAACATCGAACCAAATCTTTAAGATGTGGTGTTCAAGCTGTCGTAAAGATATTTGGAATAAACGTGTCAAGTTGGACAGAAAATCGGAATTGGAAGGCCTTAAAAGCTTTCTACATCTGATGAACAGTATTTAAAAATCACTTCCCTGAACGGGAGGAGAAAATCCAGTAAAGCGCTTGCTCAGCATCTGGCAGAGTCATCTGGTACCAAATTACACACTTAAACTGAGAAGTCTTAAAAGAACTGGCGTCGTAAGGTGTTTTGCAGGGAGAGTTGAAACATGCTGAAACCAATATTCCGTTCACCCGTACAGTATAAATAAACAGTTAATGCGTGAAATATGACATTTTAGCGCCTACAAATCCTTATTATGCATGCATGCACACACATTCAGTCAATAAGTTAGCTTTTTTATTCACAGCCCATGAATCCATTTAAAGGCTTCAGTCTAGAGCTGTTAGAGCCGAAGAAACCAGGGGCTCTGAGACATGGCAATAACCATTTTCACAATATTTTGTATGACCGTCAGAATCTTTCCTCTGCCTCATTCATCATCAGTCACAGACTGTAATAAACAAGCTATCAGAGTGAAAGGGAGAAAAAGAGCCGCGTGCGTGTATATGTGTGCTTTCCGTCCATCAGAATAGCATTAAAGTACCGACAGAGAGCATGTGTTTCGATGAGCTGGTGCATCATATTCTCTGTGTGTTTGCCGTGGCAATGTTACCTTGTTGAATGCCCTGTTTTGCAGTGTTTTGTCAAAGTAAAAAGTTCCGGGAGATTATTACATTGATTATTCTCAAACCATTTGAGCTAGAAATAGTTTGAAAGGAAAAAGCCTGGGGATCATGCTGGCCTTCGGTTTTTGGCTGTGACTTTCAAAGCAGGAGATGCATACAAATTTGTTTACAATCACCATGGCTGGTTACTCAAAAGGTCTTGTCACAAAACCAAACATCACAACCTAATGATGGGAACTATCCCGTTCAACCTCTCTGAAAGTCTCTGAAACATGAGGATAGTTTTGTTTTTTTCTCTATGCAGCAAGCAACTATATACATCAGTCTAAAGGTAATCTGGGTAGTATTGCTGCAGAACAATGGAGGGGAGAGGATTTCCTAGTGCCTGTAGCTAACAATGTCTCAAGGACTTTACCTGTGAATTCCTGAAAAAAATAGATTTTTTTTCTAAACTGTATAATATCACCATTTAGCCCTAAATTACAAAGAGTATGCTACTGAGATTAATTGGTGATTAAATGCATGGACTATAACATTTTTATCAGTAATGGGGGCAGAGTGTAGAATAATTTGTTTGGGCTGAGAAGAGGAATTGCAATTTTTCTGAGATTTACCAGTTTACCAGAACTTAGCTGGGTTCTCTTTACTGACAGACAGTGTTTACATAGCAGTGTGATATGACCTAACTGATGTTTAAAATGAATGGGTCAAGCTAACCGTGTTCATTACTGTTTTGACAGAGGTTTTTGAATCCCGATATATCTGACACAGACACTAGGACAGTGGTCAATAATATCCAGAGAATTGATACCAATAAGAGCACATTTCTCTGGTGTTTTTTTCTCAATAAAATCATGGTCGACTTTGAGTCATTTGCATTCTGCCAGGTGGACTTGTTTTCAGCTTGGTCAGATTAAGGTCATCACCACATCCTTAATTCTGTCAGAGGTTAGATTTAAAGAAGAAACCACTCTCTCCGAACACTTTAGTTTGTAAATGAGGACAGCAAGCTGTTTAGCTAAGTTTGCAGAAAGAGGACGATTGCTATAACAGTGAGAAGATTCTAATTATTCCCAAGCGAAAACTTAATGCCAAGTATTTCAGATTGTTTGGGAAAGGAGATGGATTTCATCATTGAAAGAGAGAGAGGATTTTAGACAAAGATAGCTACACTGTCTCCTATTATGCCAGCTCTAAGCACATTATAACCATCAAGATTGATATCAATGGCGTTTCCATTCATCCAAATGTCTGTCGTGATAAAAATGCGAGGATTCGCTTGAGCACCCCAAATCTTGATATGATCCCATTTAGAAACTAAGCTCCTAAAATGAATATGCATGAATCCAAAACCTTTGTGAGTTTGAAAGTCAGATGAAATACCAAGGCTTGACAAATTCCCTGGTCATTAGAAAAGATTGTGTAGCAACAGTAATACAAGTACCAGGAATTACACCATTACAGTCATGCCTGTGCCATGTGCCATCATAGGAAAGGATTGTAGTCACCTGTGAGAGAATACTGTGGGTTACCTAATATGGGTTTGGGCAAGAAACAATAGAAGTATCTGCGATGAGAGTGGACTTCTGTGGATCTATACTTCAATTGTTTAGTAATATCAGATTACCCTTTATTTGCATTAATCGGTCTCTCTGATCAGAAAAACCTGAAACATAACACCATGCTTCAGGATGACTCCTGGCTTTCATTTTCACCAGAAAAACTGCTTGTACTGCCATCTAGTTTCTATTGTTCTGCCTGTGTCTTTGGAAACTGACCAGGGCATGTGTCTGAAACCAAAGTCAACGTGCTTTTGCAAACATTCAAACTTCCTCCAGTAACAGGTCGCCCCACCTCCCAGTTTGGGAGTGATGGGTGCTGGTGGTTGTAGTTTTGATGGCCTCTCCACCCGTCTTCTTCCTTCTTCTATGTCAACTTTGGAAAGGTGCACCACTTAACATTTTCACCAAAGCTCAAAACATTGACCAAGATTTATGATGAATTCATGCAATTCCAAAAACCTGAGCAGAACACCGAAAGTACAGTTTCTCGATACTGTATAATCCTTTATTGTCCCACAATGACATTATTTAGTAAGCATAACAATCTACAACCCAACAAAAAACCAAATGCATCCAAAATGTGTAGTCACAAGGACATAGTCAATGCTATGGATATGAAACGAAATATTGCATTTAGCTTAATGTTATCGATGAGAAATCTTTTCTCAAAGTTATTGTATTAGTAGAAAATATTGTAAGTGTGGCTTTCTTGTTGCATACAATGTAGCTCAACGTTGTGAAAAATGTGATGTTTTTATGAGTGCTAATCATTTCAGAGGTTACTGTATTCACAGAACAGTAATGCAGGCGGAATAAGATTTACCCAGAGAGTTCGACCCAGGGACAGATGAATTGCTTCAGTGGAGGCTATGGGTCAAAGCAGCCAATGAGAGGGACCCACAGGAACCATGTCATATCACTGGAAAAAATGATCACAAGCAGACTACAAATCTATTATGATTTTTTATTGTTGATTAACTACATATTTATTTTTGAAAATGAGGATTTTGGCATTACGTCCGTATTCATTTCATTTAATTCAGTCAAAGTGAGTAGGAACTGAACCCAAGAACAATTGTAATGAATAGGTTTAACAGACCATCCATTGTAAAACCCATATGGAAAGGGTCAAATATGAACATAAAAACCATTAGTAGACAGAAGAAAACCCAATTTGCAGGCCAACGGAAGGTAACGTTAGGAAAATGTCTGAATTCACATTCATATTACTTGTATTCTACCTCAGGTATGTTGGCTGCAACCTTGCCAGTCTTACCACTTCTCTTTGGCTGCATTTATTGCAAGTTATGGTGTTTCTTTGAGGGTTGTGTTGAACATGAGCCATTCAGTCTCGAGCTGTGTTACTACACAGTAGGTACCATTGAGAAGAGTAAGGACAGAACCCTGGGGAGAAGCTAGCTATCCTGTAGCCCTGAGGGAGCATGGAGACCAGAGGGACAGCCCATTGAGACCTCCCCCCGTTTGACTGATGGGGAACTAACTGGGGCGTGTTTGATACATCACTGTTTATCATGTAGAGCCAGAGAGGCTAAACACGTGTTTGAGGTAAGAATCTGCCTCTGGGCTTTGAGGTGTGTGTGTGTGTGTTAGAGTGTATGAGTGTGTGTGTGTGTGTGTGTGTGGATGAAAAGAGGATGAATGCTGTAGAGCACATTCAATTCCCAAGTGACATAAATGTAGGAGGAGGGAGCTGTCTGGAGGCTTATATCTTAGGAAAAGGTGCATCAATATACTGGATATTTGATTTGAGGTGCCACTTTGAATGAGTGGTGCTTGAGGCTTTCATTCATAGTGAATGTTACCTCGTACTATAAGACTAATAGCACAGGCACACAACTTGACATACAGTTAGGTCCGGAAATATTTGGACACTGACACAATTTTCATAATAATTTTTGCTCTGCACGCCACCACAATGAATTTGAAACGAAACAACTGAAATGCAACTGATGTGCAGACTTTCAGCTTTAATTCAAGGGGTTGAACAAAAATATTGTATGAAATGTTTAGGAATTGTAACCATTTTCATACACAGTCCCCTTATTTCAGGGGCTCAAATGTAATTGGACAAATTAACACAATCATAAATAAAATTTACATTTTTAATACTTTGTCAAGAATCCTTCACAGGCAATGCCTGCTTGAAGTCTGGAACGCATGGACCTCACCAAACGCTGGGTTTCCTCCTTTGCGATGCTTTGCCAGGCCTTTACTGAAGCTGTCTTCAGTGGTTGTTTGTTCTTGGGTCTTTTTGCCTAAAGATTTGTCTTCAGCAAGTGAAATGCATGCTTGATTGGTTTGAGATCAGGTGATTGACTCGGCCATTGTAGAATATTCCACTTCTTTGCCTTAAAAACTCCTGGGTTGCTTTCACAGTATGTTTTGGGTCATTGTCCATCTGTAAAGTGAAGCGCCATCCAATCAACTTCACTGAATTTGGCTGAATCTGAGCAGACAATATATCCCTATACACTTCAGAATTCATCTGGCTGCTTCAGTCTTCTGTCACCATCAATAAACCATATTGACCCAAGTGCCACTGGAAGCTGTGCATGACCATGCCATCACACTGCCTCCACCGTGTTTTACAGATGATGTGATATGCTTCGGATCATGAGCCGCTCCAAGGCTTCTCCATACATTTTTCTTCCCATCATTCTGGCACAGGTTGATCTTAGTTTCATCTGTCCAGAGAATGCTGGACAGATGAATGAGTCTAATCTGGCCTTTCTATTCTTGAGGCTTATGAATGGTTTGCACCTTGTGGTGAACCCTCTGTATTTGCTCTCGTGAAGTCTTCTGTTTATGGTAGACTTGGAGAGTGTTCTTCACTTGGCTGGATGTTGTGAAGGGGTTTTTCTTTACCATGGAAAGGATCCTACGATCATCCACCACTGTTGTCTTCTGTGGACGTCCAGGTCTTTTTGTGTTGCAGAGCTCACCAGTGCATTCATTTCTTCTCCGAATGTATCACACTGTTGATTTGGCTGCTCCTAATGTTCCTTCTATCTCTCTGATGGATTTATTTGTTTTATTTGCAGCCTAAGGATGGCCTGTTTCACTTGCATTGAGAGCTCCTTTGACCGCATGTTGTGGGTTCACAGCAACAGCTTCCAAATGCGAATGCCACACCTGGAATCAACTCAAGACCTTTTACCTGCTTAATTGATGAAGAAATAATAAAGGAATAGCCCACACCTGTCCATGAAACAGCTTTTGAGTCATCTGTCCAATTACTTTTGGCCCCTTGAAAAAGAGGGTGCTGTATATTGGACATGTGTAATTCCTAAACCCTCCCTCCAATTTGGATGTGAATACCCTCAAATTAAAGCTGAGAGACTGTACTTTAAGCCCATATTCATTATTTAACTAACTTTAATATATTTTGGTAAATAACCAAAATAACAAAACTTGTGTCAGTCTCCAGTTATTTCCGGAGCTAACTGTGCGTCTGGGTAGACCCATGGTATGCCATGCCAACACTGTATTTCAGTTATATCAAGGGTTCTAACTAAGGCCCTTTTGGTTTGTGGTTGTCAAAATTAATAATAAGAACTGACATGTAAACACTACATTTTATTTTATTTCAGTTTCTGCTATTTTTGCCTTCAGTCTTTTTTCCACAAGAGAAACACGCTCAGTTGAATTCTGTTGACTGACTTGGCGAGTCAAAAACATTATTTTTGGCTGTGGAAAAATCCCTTGGTTGCTTTAGCGGTGTGTTTAGAGTCGTTGTCTGCTAGGTGTTGTACCATCCAATGGGTATTGAGGCATTTGGGTGTATCTGAGCAGAATCAATGTTTCTGTACACTTCAGAATTCAACCTGCTGCTGCCGTCAGTAGTTACATCATCAATGAAGACAAGTAGCGAGTGGCAGCCACACATGCCCCAAAAAATAACCTTTTTTCCAACATTGTTTTATCCAAACCTTCCTCATGGCATTACTCTGGAACATATTGATTAGTCTCTTCTGTCAATAATAACTTTTTTTTCCAGAACTCTGAAGGCTGTTAAGGGTATTTGTTTTAGCTAATACTGTTTTTGAGGCAAACTAGTGTTATTGCACCCTTGCGGTCCAGCCTCTGTAGTTTGGCTGGTGAAGTCTTCTGAGGGAAAGCTGTGAAGACAATTGTGCCTGTACTTTTGGTCCCCTTAAATGGGCTGACTGCGTTCCAAACGTGCTGTTATTGGTTCATCTGATTCGGATGGAAATACGCTGAAATTAAAGCTGACATTCTGTACTTTAATCCCATCATCTCTGAACACATTACAATCCAAAGTGCTGGAGTACAGTGCCAAAACAACACAAAATGCATCATTGTCCAAATACTTATGGACTGCAATGTCTGTCGATGACTGTACAATACATATTACAATATACATATTACAATATATATATATATATATATATATACAATACATAGTATATAATATCTCTTGCAATTCTCCTCTTTACTGTCCTCTTTTTTTCAACACAGTGGCTGCACACTGCAATGTACACAGTATAAAACTGCAGAATGCAGTAGGGAAGTAAACCTAGAATTGAAAGGTCACTTCATACAAGTTCTAACAAGATAAAGCATGTATCACAGGCAGCTGTGATACTTTTTATTCCCCGGAGAGGAGTTGTTTTCTTCCTGAGACGCCAGTGAGCGTGTTTGTGCGTGTTTGACCCTTAAAAAGACTGGGCGTGTGGGTTCCTATGCTCTCAGCAATGGCCTAACCTGCGTCGGGCACTGCCAGGTCTCCATGCGCTGCAGGTAATTGGGTGGTTCTGTCTCTCTTTGAAGCATGAGGAGGATGTGGAGGCAGAGCAAAGTGATCAAACACTCTTTAATCTGCATCCTTTACTTCTGCCTTATTAGTTCTTTGTTATTGATCATATGTTTTATATGATCCCCTTATGTTTCATTTCCATATGTGTAGCCCATGTATCTTGATCCTGTCTGGACAAAAATAGTATGACATTGACTCCTGTATTATTTGACTGATGCCAGTGGTATCCACTGATTAAAATACAGGTTCATTGCACTTTTAGGATTATGTACAGTCCATATACGCTATATGGCCAAAAGTATGTGGATACCTGACCATCACAGCTATATGAGTTTGTTGGACATCCCATTACAAAACCATGGTCATTTATATGGAGCCCCCCCCTCACCCCTTTGCAGCTATAACAGTAGTCACTCTTCTGGGAAGGCTTTTCACAAGATTTTGGAGTGTCTCTGTGGGAATTTGTGCCCATTCTGCTAAAAGAGCATTTATGAGGTCAGGCACTGATGTTGGACGAGTATGCCTGGCTCGCAATCCAATTCATGTTCAATGGGGTTGAGGTCAGAGTTCTGTGTAGGTCACTCGAGTTCCTCCACACCAACCTCGTCGAACCATGTCTTTATGGACCCCGCTTTGTGCACAGGGTCACAGTCTTGTGGGAACAGGAAAGAACCTTCCCCAAACTAATGCCACAGAGTTGGAAGCACCCAATTGTTTGAAATGTCTTTGTATCCTCTAGCACTAAGATGACCTTTCACTGGAACTAAGGGGTCTAGCACAAGCCCTAAAACACAGCCCCAGACCATTATCCCTGCTCCACCAAACTTTACAGTAGGCACTATTCATTCTGGTAGGTAGGGTTTTCCTGGCATCCATCACACCCAGATTCGTCCATCTGACTGCCAGATAGTGATCAATCCAGAGAACACGTTTCCACTGCTTCAGAGTCCAGTGATGGCGTGCTTTAGACCACTCCAAACGACGCTTGGCATTGCGCATGTTGATGTGAGGCTTGTGTACAGCTGTTCGGCCATGGAAACCCATGTCGTGAAGCTCCTGATGCACGGTTCTTATGTTAATGTTGCTTCAAGTGGCAGTTTAGAACTCTGCGGTGAGTGATGCAACAGATGATAGGCGATTTTTACACAGTATGTATTGTACTTCAGCACTTGGCGGCCCCGCTCTGTGTGTTTGCATGGCCTACCACTTCTTTGCTGGGCTGTTGTTGCTCTTAGACGCTTCCAGCTGACCGGGGCAGATCGAGTTGGGCTGGAATGTCACAAACTGACCTGTGGCAAATGTGTCATCCTATGACTGCGCCACGTTTAGTCACTGAGCTCTTCAGTATGACTAATTGTACTTCCGATGTTAGCCTATGGAGATTTCATGGCTATGCGCTGGATTTTATGCACCTGTGAGCAATGGGTGTGGCTGAAATGCCTGGACTCAATAATTAATAGGGGTGTCCACATATTTTTGCCCATATTGTGTATATAAGGGACACAGTGATGAAAAGACAGAGTACTCCACGCATTAGACTGCACACATCAACCAGGAACGACACTGCTTGAAAAGGACCTGCATTGTAATGAGACATGGGGCATCCATGTTTGACTTTTCTTTCCACTGGTCCTTTTCTGCTATTCTCCGAGGTGTTTTTTTTCTTTAGGAAGTTGTATCAGCACACTGGTGGAGTGATGGCATTCACAATAATAGGATTTTTAGTTGGACCAATATAGTGCATTACACTTCTTAACCTCAAGAAAATAACTGTAAAAAGGGTCACCGTCTTTACTCCTATTTGAGACAAATTCACCTCCTCCAACAGCACAGTCCTCAGGGCATTTTATTATCTTAATGGATACAGGCAGCGCTGGGCTGGAACGGATCACCCTAACTGTGATTGGAATCCTGTGGGACACAACCAACATTTAATTTCTCTTCTGTTTTTCAAAAGTAGGTGGTGGGTGTTCTATGCTTTTATTTTATCAGCTCAAATTTTGGATGGCTTTAAGGTGAAACTAGTTTCGAAAGCACATTCTTTGGCAATTTTGACCCATTAAAGAAGCCCACTATTTACCTGTTTTACATCAGCTATTTAGCTGTTTTACATAAGTTCAGATGGTAGAGGAGGAAATATTTGAAAACCGAATCCAAAGAGCCTCATGTTTAGTTTATCTTGCTGATTTTATAATGTCATGCTTTTGGTCCCCCACCTATTTTAAATACTGTTTTTGTTTTTTTCGTTAGTAACTCAATTTAGAAAAAAATAATAATCGTAAGAACCTTTAGTAGGCATGTCCATGGCTTTAACAATATCAATCAAATTCAATCAAATTTTTTTATAAAGCCCTTTTTACATCAGCAGATGTCACAAAGTGCTTTTACAAAACACCCAGCCTGAAACCCCAAGGAGCATGCAACAACAATGTTGAAGCACAGTACCACTGTGCCACAATATACACAGTACCACAATACCACTTTGAAATGTGAATGACATGTAGGATAATATCTTAGACAGGAATGGGCAACTTTGATTGGGTTGGGGGCCACAAATGAATCTAAGGAAATGTTAAAGCTAACTGCACGTAGTTCTACTTATTTTACAATTGGACAAAGAGAACATTTTGCAGTTTTAAAGCCAATTCCTGCACCTTTCTATGTGTTAGAAATTGATAGAGAGAACATTTTGAACAGTTTCTAAAGTCATATCTGAGTGATAGTGACTGAGAGATAATGGGAATGAAAAGTAATTGAATTAAGCTTGACACAATGTATGGAGTACTAATTATCTACAGTATGTATGAAGGACACTAGGTAGGAGATGTAATGCTCCATTAATGATGGGTCCCATATACCCTGTCCATACCACCTGCCAGGAACTGTGTATGTGACTGTCATAGAACTCTCTGAATAGACCCTTGGGTCATAGGTTGGAATATACCATACAAGGGTATTTTGTAGGATAAACCTTTCAACTGTGTAATGGTTGGCTATGACCACTGATCGCCTGCAATGTGTCCTGGTATAAAAGACTGTGTAAACTCTGTAATCATTGGAGAACATGTAAGAATTATGGAAGATCAACAGCTTGGACTCATGCTACATAAAGATTCTCCCCTGATTTCGGTTTAATCAATGACTCTGTTCATGGATCAAAAGTGGACAGAAGCTAACATGACTAACAAAATCAATGGAGGAACCATGATTACTATGATTTTAGAATGCTTCATCTAGATATATAATACATTTATTTCAGTAACGTGGCTAATTTGATGACTGTCAGTTCAAAACTGCCGATTCACAGTTGTAATTACAAGAGAGGGTCTTGACATTTAAGTGCAGAGCCGTGATCTAGTGAAGACTCTCACAGACCAATGAACATATGTGGCTCCCTGCCGAAGACCAAGGTTCAAACCTTCACCACTCTGTCACCTCTTCATCTTCCTCCCTATGATTCCCACTAGTAAAGAAAGCTTTGAGGAAAAAAAAGGAGAGTCAGTGGTCTTTGCACAATATAAAAAATCCATAACTTTTGGTGTTTTTAATTATAGTCCTCTGTTTTGCAGATAAATCTATTAATTGTGTTTGGTAAAATAACAATTAATTTTCAAGTCGCCAAGCACAAGTTCCCCATTTCCAAAATACGGTACATCGAATTACTTTAGCAAGGACTCAGAGAATAATACATTTAGCTATAAATCTTTCAGTTTAATCCATTGATGTGTTTGAAATGTCAGCATCAGTAGAAAGATGAAAAAACATGTTTTACTGAAGTGATCTTTGTAGCACCCTTTGTAGTTTCTAAATGGAACTCATACCACAATGGGCTTTGCAGAAACGTTAGAAGCTTCCACGTTTTCGTAATTCTCTCTGTCCCACTTGGCACTCATGCCCAGTGTTGTACTTGTCTGTTGTATTCACCCATCAGGTACAAACACATTAACTGACAGCTGAGCTATCTGCAGTGTGCACAGACTTGTGAGGTGTGTCTTTGACAGTGTTTTACAGCAATCTGTAGACAGGCGGATGAAGTTGGGTGACATCCGTTTAGATTCTGTGTACTATTTCTTAGCCCAATTAAGAGAATTTCAATTGTAACTGGACAATGCAATGACAACCATATCTGAAAAAGAAGCGATTAGGAACAGCCAGTGTAAATCTGGGAATAGAAATGAGATCAATCGAATGTATTTCATGAAGTCATTTTACATTAGCAGTTTTCACTAAGTGGGTATACTGTAGACACCTAGCCTTAAATCCAAAAGACCAAGCAATGAGATGTTGAAGCACAGTGGCCAGGAAAAAAAAGGCAGACACTTAAGTAGAGCCAGCTTGTGCTCTTGCTGTGCCATTTGGAGATTATTAGTACATGGCCTTTCAAGGTCAAATTGTTCATCAAAGATATTCAAAGGTTGAAAACTTTTGGAGTAAATGTAAATGCCATTTTGCTTTTAATAATCAAGGGTTAAAAGGTTGAGACAAAAATAGCAACACAACCAGGTGATCTTTGGACAGGGACTGCTAAGCCCTGCAACGGGTGGTGAACACCGCCCAGCACATTACAGGAACCCAGCTCCCAGCCATCGCTAACCTCCAGCACAAGCGGTGTCTGTGCAGGGCATGCGGCATCACCAGGGCCCCTTCACATCCAGGCCACAAGCCGTTTGCCCTCCTCCCATCAGGCAGGCAGTACAGGTCTCTGTTCTCGCACCAGCAGGCTCAGGAACAGTTTCTTTCTATTGCAACCCTGCTGAACTCTATGACCCATCACTAACCATACCCACCCTTTGTACTCCTGGACTCTGTCACTGCCTTACAAAGTCTGATAAGGAAGTTTTCAGTTGTCTACAGGTACGTGTCATTGCTGCTATTCCTGTATTTCATTTGCACATGCCGACTTGCACCTTAAAATTGCCTTCATTGCACATTTAGAACTGCCACTGTACTTGCAATTTCAATTGTTACATACACATGTCTACCTCGGGAACCTCATTGCTGCTATCCCTGCATTTCAGTTGCACATGCTACCCTACTCCTTCAATTTCCCTCGATTGCAAATTCAGAATGCCATTGAGAATCACCACTTGTACCGCACGACTATTTATCCCACTTGTACATACAGTATACTTAATACTTGTACATTTCTATTTGCTTCCATTGCACATTTAGAATTGCCATATGTAATGCTTTTGCATTAATTGCACACCTATACATTCCACTTGTATATACATATACTTAATACTTAATATTAAGTAAATATTCTGCCATCCTCTATTTGCACTTCTGGTTAGACACAAACTGCAATTCATTGTACTGTACTTGTACTTGTTCAGGTAACTGAACAAGTACAAGTACAGTACAATGAAAAGTTGATTCTAATCTAATCTAGGAGTCTTCAGGCCAAGCAGTTGAAGGAACAGCTAAGATCCAACAGGACACCAGATAAGGCAGAAGAAATTGCCCCAGAAAAGACATGCTGACTTCTATCCCTGGCACATGGCACTGAGATGTGCGACCCCTCTGGCTCTGTCCAAATGAACCCCTGGACAGGGCCCACCAAGCAGGAGATAGTCGCACCTACTTTAGCAATCATAGCTCAAGACCACAAAAGGGACGTCAACAGACCACTAACCACCCAGAGTCAAGAATAAATAAAGCCCACAGAGTTCTTGGAACAATTTAGAATCCTGCATCTTGTGACTGTGGAACACCTGTAAGTACGTATGGCAGGACTAATTCAGAGAGAGAAGTTGGAGCTAGTTCATGTAGTGTATGGTTTTTCAACTCTGGCCCTTGATGCCAGTTCCACGCCATTTTATCATTACAGTTCCCTAATCAGGGTCATTTTTAGAGCTGGGACACCAGGTGGGTCCAATTAATGATGAGATATAACAGAAAAGCATCAGGCTCCGGCCCTCATAGGTATTAGCCGTACCCTTTACAAGAAGCCAGTGCATAGAAAGGGTTGCACTGGAGTAACGTTTCATTCTAGACAAGATTTTGGAAGACGTATTCAGCCCCAGTTTACTTGATACTCCACTGCTTTATCAGGGTAGCCAGAGAGAAGAGCAGTGCAGCGATTTAATATTCAAATAAAAGCGTGGAGTATAATTTCTGCCTCATTTTTGGACAAAATGTTTCTGCAGTTGGAGAGATGGGGGGGAGCCGCTCTTTAGAATAGTTTTATGTTCATCCAAACAGAGTTCAAAGTAACACCAATTGTCTCGCTCTTATATAAATGCTTACGCTACTTAAATCAATCCTTTATTAGCTAGCTAGCTGTAGCAAATCACGTAAGTGGAAAAACTAGCATGCTAACTTAAAATCGTCTGATGTGAACAGTTTGCTTAACTTGTTTTATTTTGCCTGACGCTGTAGACATGCTGCCACTAAATTACAAGGAAGTGTTATCAGAAATCAGTGTGTGGAACAACATCTACTTTATGCTACATGATCAGCGGTGTGATCAGATGTGTGAAGAACACTGTGTAGAATTGATGTCTTAGTTTGGTAAATTGCAGAAACACAGTTAAATTCCAAACCAACCTCTCTCCGACTTCTCACTCCCACTAATGTTTTACTTTTGATCGACCATCATTTCTTATACATAAGGTATGTATTAAAGAAATCCATAAAACACTTTACATACCACAATGATTGCCTACACTATTCAGTGCTTGATTTCGCAGACAAACAGAAAAAGATTGAGCTGTGTAGAATTGTAGCAACCAGGAAATGACAGAGGGATTCCGCTGGCCCCTGTTTGCCATTGTTTGTCTTTGTGCTTGAGGAGATGACTACGTCTGTTAGTGAAGCCAATGGTAGGCAGGGGGTGTCCAGCATTTCCAATGGTAGGCAGGGGGCGTCCAGCATTTCCAATGGTAGGCAGGGGGCGTCCAGCATTTCCAATGGTAGGCAGGGGGTGTCCAGCATTTCCAATGGTAGGCAGGGGGCGTCCAGCATTTCCAATGGTAGGCAGGGGGCGTCCAGCAGCTTTGTATCCACATAAAATCATTTCTGGGTTGATAAGTCTTGTGAAATTATCTTTCCACAATTGGTGCAGGTATAGATATTTTCTGATATTAAAAGGCAAATTTATACATATTGTTTCTGTAAGGCTTGGATATTTTCAGTATAACGGGAAGTTAGTTTCATGTGGCTGTTGTTTATTATTACATTTTTTGGTTGACCCACATTTTCGGTCCTATACAGGGTTAAAATGTGAATCCTTGGTATGGTGGCTAAAGTATATATACAGTGGGGCAAAAAAGTATTTAGTCAGCCACCAATTGTGCAAGTTCTCCCATTTAAAAAGATGAGAGAGGCCTGTAATTTTCATCATAGGTACACTTCAACTATGAGAGACAAAATGAGAATCACACATATATATGTATATATATATATATATATATACACTCTTACATGCATCGACAAGTGACTGGAGTCTGTTTAACACTAGTTTTGGTTACATGATTCCACAAACATCATAGTTTTGATGAATTCAATATAAAACCACAATGTAGAAAATAGCAGGCACAAGGGGGTGTTGTACAAGACTAATATACTACACCTATGTGCCGTTCCTACACACGACGCATCACAAAGTTAGGCAATATACCAGAAACCATAAAATTGCTATTACAAACCACTGTAACTAGAACATTAAAAATGTATGTGATTGCATTACCGTTGGTGTACAGAAGTAATAAGGCACCAGGGGTTGTGGTATATGGCCAATATACTATGGCTAAGAGCTGTTCATACTGTAGGCACGACACATTGCAGAGTGCTTGGACACAGCACTTAGCCGTGATATGTTGGCCATACATCATGTACCCCTGAGGTGCCTTACTGCTCTTATGAACTGATTACCAATGCAATTAGAGCAATAAAAAGACAATCTGGATTCAGGATTCAGACCACCCTGTTTCAAATTATTTTGAATGTGTGGATGTTTCTCAGAGAAAGCAGAAAGTGTTAGAGACACAGAGGTAGAGAGAGCAAGAGTGGGTGGAATGTGAGAGACATAAGGGAAAATTACATTGAACAGGACAGCCTCTCACTGTGGTTATTTTATAAACCTCCAACCTGGTTTTCTAGAAAGGTCTGCTCCAGAAATACTTTGAATACTTAGTATACTTGTAAAAGGCCATATCAGCCTTATTCCATGTGATGGACGCCTTCAACCAGATCAAATTGCATTCCTTGCTAGAGATGGTGGTTACTGGAGGAAACTTGTGGTTCAATGGAGAATGATGATGATTACCTTTGATTGTCATAAGTCATTATATTAGGTTTGATGAGGGGAACGGAGGGTAGAGACCTCAAGAGACGCCTACGTAAGTCCATCTGAGTCATCCCTTCATATCTCCATCTCCCTTCTGCTCCTCCTGTATCAGAGCTAGGTACTGGTCAGTGATGAGCTGAGAGGATAGAACAAAATGTCCAAAGGAGACATTGTCCAGTCAATCAGACTGCCCTTCAGCTATTGTGATTTCCCGAGAGGAAAAGGGGAAGGGGGTGCAGGAATATTGGTCTGGATATAAGGTCTGAGGACTTAATAAGTAACCTTCCTAGAAATCGGAACTCCACAAGCACTTACGTGCAGGATTCAGCTTTGCGGGCCAGCAGCTGACCACGGTTTTCCGGTGCGCGAGATCACTCAAGTTCAAATCACACACGATGCTGCCCCAATCAGCAAAACCTATATCATTCCAAAAGACAAATCTCTAAACATAATCCCTTAGGGACAGGAACATTAGAGACAATTTCAGTATTTGCAGAGCTTGTTATTCACTCCACTTTATGCAAAGACAGAAATCTATTTCAAACTTAGGGCGTCTTGGTAGGGCGATCAATGAAGTGCATTCAGGCATTTGAAAGAGGACAGAGCTGAGGGACAGACGCAAACAAGAATCGTGTTGTGCAAATTATGTTGGGAATTGATCACATTGCATCAAACACTTGAACTGACAAAGCATTTTCTGTGAACACTGCTTAATGTAACTCAATATGCTCACTGTAATGGATTCCATTAAGCAACCTTAATTCTTAGCAACCGTTACAAAGCATGCGTCCCTGTGCTCTATAACGACTAGGCTACGATAAATCTGTATTGAACAGACAACAGAGAATAATGTAGCTAACTGGTTACGTCAGTAGTAATTGTCCTGCAAGGACAATATTGTCCTGAATAGATCTCATTGAGCGAGAGGCCTTGCTTCTAGGGCACAGCTCACAAAATACAGTATTGTGCAAAAGTCTCTGGTATCTGAAATTCTTTTGCAGAGTACCGTGTACCATGACACCACATGGTCTAGGAGGTGCTTAAAGCACAAACAGTATAGTGCAGAAGACTGTAGCTGAGTAGAACAGAGAATAGCGATAATGTAGGTGACTGAAACGTCCTTTGGTCTATGTCATTGACTCACGACTAAACATTATGACACGACTCAGCATTTTGTGCTCACGTAACACTAGGGATGGCTAACTATAGTACTGTGTGCCTGTGGCTGTTGTGCTACAATGTAAATGGACGTTCTCATTGAGTGAGAGCAGGCCTCCAGTCAGGACATACAGGACATCTAATGCAACAATCGACTCAGACACCTCCAATCGACTGAGACAGCTGGGGGCCCAGTTTCCTCCTACGCTCTTACAGGTAAAAGGAAAATGAGAAATGAATTCAGTAGGATATAGAACTACTATTGAGCTAAAATAGTATTGAGAGAGAGATGCTCAGGTACAGCTCTCAAGGATAGTGGACTTTTCTAATGCTGTCTGGAAAATAAGGGTTAGCTTAATACTTTCATTATGGAGCTCTGCCTTTGGGCTCAGATCGTTTAAGGTTGTCTACTCGCTCCCCTGCGCACACACACACACACACACGCTCTCTCTCACATACTCTCTCTCACGTACTCTCTCTCACACACTCTCTCTCAGACACTCTCTCACTCTGTCACACTATCTCTCTGTCTCACTCTGTCACACTCTGTCTGTCACACTTTCTCTGTCTGTCACATTGTCTGTCACACTCTCTCTCACACTCTCTCACACACTCTCTCTGCCTCACTCTCGCTTTTGGTGGAAAACTAAATCAAGCAATTCAATCTTTATGATTGTCACACTTTCATGCAACATCCCAACTCTTGGGGATGTAAATCCAAAAACATGGACTTTTTGTCATTTTGTAGACAGACTTTACATTTAGATATTTATGTTTGGAGAATGTACACACTTTTTGCGTATTTAAATATACCATGACACATTTGTTGTCATTTGTAATGCTTTTTAAGTGTCCGCAGAAGGCTTAGTGCTTTAGGATTACTAGTAGTCTGAATAATGCAGAAGGCCTGGGGCCATATCCTATTAGGTAGTAACTCATGGGAACTATATAGTGCTTTTCAGGGGCCCAAAGTAGCTTAAACAGGTAATTGTAGACATATACTATAATATTTTATATTTAGGAGCTATATGTAGGCTTATTATAATGAATATAATTGTAATATTAAAACAAAAATGTCCATAATATATCTGCAGTAGTAGTGGGATTGTTTCACAATTTCTTTTCACCAGAAAATATTTTTGGTGCAAGAACTGCAGAAAAAATGTCTGTTGATCAACAGAAGACAAAGGTGTGAGCAAATTGATAAACAATGTTGAGGTACAATGAATTATTGTGCTATCTAAATTGCTTTTTTACATTTTTAAAATATCAAGCTTTTGTACAATGGTAACTAGACAAACTTACTAGCGGTAAAGTACAACCTGGTTTCACGGGGGAAGACGTAACATAGCATACGTACAAATGGGACACTCCATTAATTATCATGGGATTCATAGGTTTCATTACATTAAATTTTGCAAGATGTGTGTGTTAAGAATTTTGCAAAGTGTAAGATATGTTATCAATTTGCAAAAACGTATGATATGTAAGGAATTTGCTAAAACATATATTATATGATATCTAGTTTCCATGTGAAAAGTAAATTCGACACAGTGCCCCTTTGATTTAAAACATTGTAGCAATGTGCCTATACAACCAATCAACTTCTCTGGAAATCTTACATTTTATAGAAACTCTCCGGGACTATTCATAGCTTGTTGCTAAAATATTAATCAGCTAAGGATGTTTCTTTTTATTTCTATTTGACTTAAAAAAACATCTCATTTGCAGCAAAGATCTGGTGAATAATTCCAGTGAAGTTGAGGGGGTTGAATAAGCCCAGGAAGGATTTAATAATAATTTGTGGAGCCCCAGCCCCCACAGGCCACACGGAGCCAGAGCCCAGTGAAAGAGCAGACGCACAGTGACATTTTCCCAGCGCCATACAGTCTCTCATTCATATGTAGTGCTTACACTCCTTCCAGTAGTCAGACTGTGAGCCTCCCAGACACACCACAGTGCTCTGCATTAGACTAATGTGGTTAGTAGTGAATCCAGGGGTTACGATGGTGCTCAATCTTCATCTCTACAGAATGGCATGGAATTTCGGTGTGTGTGCGCGCGCGTGCGTGTGCGCGTGCATTTGTATTTGTGTGTGTTTCTGTGCAGCAGGGACACCTACTGCAGGTGTTTTCATGATTGTGATTTGCCCCTGCCTATAGGGGGCAGGATTTCCCCTATTAACAGCTTGCATGAGTAGGTCCAATCACAGGAGCCTTAATTACGCACTGTAGGTACATAATGTAGATTAGGTCATTGGATGAATGCATTATGGCAGCTCATGGCTTTGTCCTGACCTGTCCTGTTTCCTACAGATTCTCCATAGACTTTAATTGTTGCTGGAGGGCGAAAGGTATCGGTTGTTTTGCCGTGAGTCTTCATTTTCTCTACCATAGACTGAGAGACTGATTACTACAGCAGGTTTCTTAATGGCCTTATGTGCCTGTGGGCAATTGCAGTTTAATGGATCTGAAATTTGCATGAAAAATCTAAAATGTTATGTCTCACCGAATGGACAAACAACACTTAAATACACGAGATGCAATGTTAGAAAAACGGGATAAGTTTTTGCATCAATAAAAGTATGAAAAATACATAACAGGAGAAGCACAAAAATGTAATGTGTTCAAACATCTGAAGCTACTATATGATACATTATTATCCATCACATCCACAGCTGTTATGGATTAAACAAATATCACAATGCTGAGAATGGTTACTGCCGATGAACCCCAGTCACCCTTCTATCTTCAGAAGAATGTAGAACATGCAAACAAAAAAACTTAAAACACTTCACTGCCTCCTTATCGTGTCATCTTTTAAACTAGTTATGTGGGTGGACAGCTTTGTGAGTAAAAACAAGCTCTGCGATTCACTTCTAAAAGTCATTAAAACTGATAGACCGAAATGCCTTATTTGAGACTGTGCCACCTATTTGAAATGGACAGAATTTATTCAGGTTCCCAGATGCCCTGGATTCACCCCTGTATTAAACCCTCTCAACTTTCATCTATTCAATCGGGCGCTGTCTCTCTGACCCATTCAGAGGGCTTACAAAAGTGATGATTCTATGTAGGCGGTGGATGGGTGTGTGCTCGTGTCTTTGCGCATGTCTTCACACGTGCAGGTGTGATGTTCTATAGGTTTAGCTGGGGTGACTCACTGTAGTTATGGAAGGTGCTCTTGATGAGAACGTCAGCTAAATTACTCAAATGTAAAATAATAATAATAAAAATAGCTGTAGACCAAATCTGATTGCAGTCATAATGACTGTACCTATGCAGAGACACTTGCATCACGGTTACTCCAGTTGAAAAGGTCCAAGATCCTCAGACTTTGGTTCAGAGATTAGAAAATAAGCATGCTATATGAATCAAGTTAAAATTTTCTTCTTATTTCCATGTAGATAGATTTACTATTCATGATTTACTGTAATGATAATACAATTCAAATGAAAACTATTAAAAGGATGTGTATTTATTACTCAATGTAATTAATACATTTATTCGGCCAGAATGCAACAAATAATAATATACACAGGAAACAGCATGCCTAGAATTTTACAACAGGGAATTGGGTAAATGACAATCGGTCAAGTTCCAATGTTGTTTAGTCTTTAGTCTTTTAACACTGTGCGTGTGCGTGTGCGTGTGTGCGTGTGCGTGTGCGTGTGTGTGTGTGTGTGTGTGTGTGTGTTTGTGAGAGAGACTGACAGTGGGTTGGATTCTACTAGAGTGGTTAATGATGAATAAAACAAATGAGCCTGAAGCTTCTTGCTCTGCCTGTACACATGAATGGAAGATCCCCAGTGAGTTTACCAAAATGCCTATAAACGCCGCTATTATACATGATTGAATGGTACATTGTATAGACACATTGATTCTTGTCTAATTGGGGAGAAATGTGTGAGTATTATAGATGCCAAACAGAACAGAAAACAGAACATGCGTAGGCAGTGTAAAGATGTTTACATGAAGTGAATATCGAACAATTATTCTATGCAGTAATACCATAAGGGATGTGTACTTATGTACATATGATAACAAGCACAATCTTGTTCAAAAATTAAATCTCAAACACAGTGACCTTCATTCATGAAATGTGCGTACAATCAAATTTGAATATTAAAATGATCGTACGATCATTTCACCGACAGAGCAAGTATTTGTCAATATTATCTTCGTCTATCCTTACTATCAAACTTACGTGTGGTCGGAGACCGTGTACACCAATGTAAAAAAATAAGATCATGCTTGATTCGCGATAAGTGCATCATGATCACAAAAAAATACAACAATCATAACAGCCTCAGTAACAACAAACACAATAATAATAATAATAATAATAGATAAAATAAGATGACAAGGAGTATAGCACATACAAATGTACCAACATGTTAAACAATGTATCACTACCTCATTAATGTAGGATTTATTCCTTTTACTTTGCGGCATTTTATCTCTTATTTCTGTTGTTCATGCGTTTGTAAGGTTTGAATTGCCTTTGTATATAACATGTATATAATGCACTAGACCAACTTGCTTTGTATTGCTTTTCCTAAGTCACTCTTGCCTATATTGACATACTTAGAGATCAGAAATGGTCATCATAATTTTGGTGGCTGGCATCTTGATTAGCTAACAGGTCTTCAGTTGACTAGTGAGAGTATAAATACTCCAGTGGTTGTGGGTCAGTTAACCTAATAATGGCAGACCTTGCTCTTCTGAAGGACCTCGTCTCTGGGCTGAGACGCGAAAGAGTATTCCGTGACCGCTTTTTCATGGAGAATGGCGAATGGTGATTTAGCGGTTTTAGGTTATAATTTCTGCTGAAAGCTGTCTATTCATAGGGTGATTTCAAAGAAGTGCGATAGTAAATCACACTTGGAGATGATCGTCTCTTCCCACACATGAATCTGAGATTTTTTTTAGAAGGTTTCATGAATGAGGGCCATTATCTTTATTTGAGCCAGTCACAGCAGGAAAGCATCCAGCAGGTATTGCTAATGTGAATTATGTTTGTAATTATTGGACATTTTTGTAGAGGTTTACGTTTATCGTAGTGAAAACCATTCAGTGGAAATTACAAACTTCCAGAGCCTTCTACACTTCCCACTTTGCGGGAAGTTCACTTCCAACAGGGATATCAAATGAAGTTGCTATGTTTGTCCAAAGAAAGCAGCCAATCGATTAGTCACATAGACGGGCATGTAAAACAGTCTGACAGGCTGGCAGAAGTACAACCCACCCCATTCCGCCGAGCCTCAGGCTGATTGGCCACTCAACACGTGGCGTCGCAGCTGAGCACTGGGAAGTTTAGGTAATGGGATCATTAATCATGAACAGTCACATACATCACTAACAGTCAAACAGCCAGGTCTTAGTTTAACAGCCAGGGCTACGAGAAGACTGGAGCCGCCGTTCACAATAATTCCCATTTACAACACCATTTCGGAAAAAAATAACGCCCCCCCCCCCCGCTGTGCCACTCTACTCAACCCTCCCTTCCCCCTCCCCACCTCTCTACTGCGGGGACCAAAGAGCAGGCACGCATAACTCCATTTTACCAGCAAGTAATCGCATCAAAGGCTCAGGTGGCTTTTCTGCCAGGTCAAAGGAAGTGCACTACATAGGGAATAGGGTACCATTTCTGAGGCTTGTCAGGACAACCCAACGGAGTATGGGATTGTGGATGCTCATGACTGAATGCCTAACCACGCCTAGTCTGGGAGGTGCTCTGTTCCGTGAACCACCACCAGCAGCACCACCAGCCACACCACCCTGTCAGTTTCTGAATGAATATCAGCTCTTTCCAGCCTGTCAGCCAGGCGATTGCCCCCCCTCCCCCAAACAGCCTCAGCTTGTCCGGCCTCCGACACACGCACAGGCGTGCCTGCGCGCTCAGCAGAAAGCAGTGCCACTCAACAGTGCCAGTGAGGTGAGTGCCATGCGCTGTCTTCTGTCATCTGTCCACCTACTGTCACAGGCAGGAAGGTTAGGGTTGAGGAACACCTGGTGACTTCAGCTGGTGACAGGAAACGCCTAGAAGACCTGTCACGAGCTCCACAGTCACCTGTCCTGGTTGGCTCCAGTGTCTGTCAGATGCGACTGTACCGTGGACGACGATCAACGTGTACAAGGCTGACACAATTATTTCTCGAATCAGTGCGCTATTACTCCCGTGTAGGTTCGATCCACGTCAGTAATTGAAAATGGCCACCAAGCCAATATCAATGAGCCAATTTCATTTAAATACATTTAGAAAATGTATATCAACCGTTGTCCTGTGCGCTTGATAAATAATCTCCCATCTAAATGACTGTAATATTCTATTAAGAGACAAGCCGGCGAGTTGTCAGCCGATGTTGGTCTGGTAAATTAAAGCTGGCATACTCTGCAGTGTGTGATGATGACAAACACTTTATCTCTGCTCTGCTGTATTGACAGTGTGCTCTGTCTGATTACCATCACTCACAAACATCCATTAAATATGAGTTAATAAAGAAATGAGAGATGTAGGCAGGATACATGGTTAATGATTGAAGACCGTCGCTGTATCCTCTTTAGTTGATGTTTATTCATTACCTCCCGTGCAGCTGCTCTCTGGAATAATTAAAGTCGGCACTGTCTGGTGGACAACTTCTACACTGATTGACTGAACGACGTCTTGACAGCGAGATGGCCGGTGTGGCACAGAAATAATGGGTTTTTACTTTGCCATGGCGACACACCAACAGACAGAGCCACCGAGCTCTCAGACAGGCATCTCAGGAGAAGACATCCGAAAGAAATAGACTGCTTAGGTGTTAGTCAGGTACAGTAGATTTGACATTTTTACACTTTTTAAGTAAGAGATATGTCACAGCTTGCCGGTTTCTACAGTAGTGTAGACAGCGTGGGCGTGATGCAAATGGTTTGTTTAATTAGAACTGACAGATAATATGAAGACGTGTAAATGCGATACTGATGGAAACTCTGCGTTGGCAATGTGAACGAATAGAAGATAGTTCCTGTTGTGGAGTTCACGACACAGGTGGACTCGTGTTCCTAATCAAAACTGCCACATAGAACGAGGGCTGGTAAACACGATATTGTTTAAAGCTATTTCACATTCGCGTCGATTGTTTTATCTTGTCAGTGGAAATGATTAATGACACGTACAGGACGGAACGCAATATACGCAACCGATATCTGAAACCCTGAGGGCAAATCCAATACGGAGAAAAGCTTCACACTGTAATATCATGTTGGCAAGGAAACAATGTTTACTGGTGACTGTTACACCAGAAGATGGATCACGGGTCATAGGACCAGACATATTAAAACAAGACAGCAAGGCTTGTAGGATCAACTTTGCTTTGTAAATGACTCTTAATGAATTCGATGATTATGATGAGGGGCGAAGCCTGATATCAGACTAGCCCTCTTATTTTGGTTGCCTTTCAGAAGACTGGTTCACCAGGCTCATCAGAACTAAGGAGCAGAACACAACTCGTGTCTAGTTTTTAGCATGGTCAATTAAAACCTATGATCACAATAAATGATTGTCAATATCGGCCAATAGAACAAACACTACAGTACTTTAACTCTGTTCCCATGATCTCTCCCTGTCTCCATAATGAGATCTTCTGCTTGGGTGGTGGCAGAGGAAAGTGTGTTGAATGGGTAATTTTGGAACTATAGTGAGAACGCAAGTTATGGATCACATAATGTTATTTTCCTTTAGCTGGGAAGGAAAAAACTATTCCTTCTAATTAGGACTGAGACAGTTTGTTGTCGCTGATGATGGCATCAATAGCTGCCGCCGTTTCCACCGCTCGAGCGTGACACACATCGGGACGCAAACATCCTCGCCTCCGAGCTCGCCGGCTCATGCAGCATGAGCACGGGCAGTGAAAATCCATTTGTTGAAGTCAGTGGCGGACAGGCAAGGCGGACGGCGGCTGAGGATGTGTTACTGCTGCATCGGGAGGAGATTAAGGATTGATACCCGGCTCTCTCTTGCCCATCACAGATAATGCACACAGGCGCAGTGGATAATGGCACAGCGTTTCCCCATGGAAGATGCCCTTTATACTCTTCTCCATTACCCGTCTACAGTATGCTGACGCCTCCAGTATCTGAGCCATGGAGGTTTTGTATTTTTCCCTCCAGGAGTTTATACCGCAGTCCGACCATGTGCAATGACACCCTGTTCTGTATAGAGTTCTCTACCTTTGACCCCATGTGTCGCTGATCAGAAACAATTTTGGAAGCACGACGTATTACTAAAACTCTGAAAGCGATTCATCTATTTATCCTGCTTCCGGGGGTCGGTCTCGCACGTCTCAGCGTGGCTCAGCACAGCAACGCAGAGAGGAGAGGCAGCTATCAGAATCCTAAAAGCCTCCCCAGAGGGCTGGGCCTGTCAATTTGGGCTTTTTTTAGAAAACAGATTTCCGTCCTTCATGCTGACCCAGTGTTCTTCAGTCAGCGGGCTGAGCTGTGGGTCTCAGTTCTAAGACCTATACGGCCCGGGCTGTGGGTAGATCAGACAGGATTAGGTCTCAGTGATGCCATAGAAGGGCTAGGGGTTCTGAAGGTATACAGAACTGGGGGGTGAGGTGGGGCCAGATCATGACTTGTCTTGGTTAAGAAGACAAAAAAGAGTTTCTGTAAGGGGTTTTACCATCCACAGCCATATGTTTATAACCAAAGGGCTTAAGGTGTGAACTACTTGTCCAAGAAAAGACGCTGTTCTACCCAAATTATGGCTGCAGACTGGTACAGGCAACACTACATACTTAGCACTATGGATGGATGAGTGCTAGCTTCACGGACACAGTAGACTGATGTCCTACATTGGTGATAGAATTCCTCCTATATTGATGGTTGGTACTGTATATACTGCACTGGAATTCATGAAACAACTAATCCTGACTGAGCTCCACTTTCAAGGTTTTTGCAGTGAACAACAGCTGAAAAGTAACTAGCTAACGTTGGCCTACAAACATTCATTTTGATTAAAGTGTGATTTCAAAGACCAACTCCCATTTCCAAATTACCATTTGCTCATACATTCACACTTGCCTTCCAACAGGCGCCAAAAATGCATACGGGACCTGTTTCAAGATCCCTTGGAAATATATTAATTACCATGCAAATAGGTTTGGGAATCGTTAACTAAAAGCATTCGCCATACTTCATTTCAAAGTCTGTAAATGCAATTAATGGGACCTCATTCACAAGAAAGCGGAGTTCGCTGCCATATAATTGTCATTGTCGCCATCCCATTAAAAAAAAAAAGTTCCCAGTCGCATTCAAGCAGCAGCGCTCAGCGGTTCTGAGGGAAGCCTTTCCGTCACATTGCTGTGACACGGGCCTCATAATGGGATAATAAAAGTCCTTTCATCTGCTGTGAATGGAGCGATACTCACAACAAAGGGCCCAGAAATGATTTCCACCATGATTTCTGAGAAGCCCCTCGTTCAATTACCATTCCCGGGAACAATCTATGCAAATACCTGAAAGGCCGCTGCTGATGACAAGTGCTTCCACTGCTTGAAATCCTACTTAACAGGGATACACTGTGGAAAGTAATGAAGGGAGGAGAAACAGGTAGAGTGAGAGAGAGAGAGAGAGAGAGAGAGAGAAAGAGAAAGAGAGAAAGAGAGAGGAATGGGGCAGGGAATGAAATGGGGAGAGATAGAGATGAGAAACAGGAGTGAGAGTCGGAGGAGGGGACATAATGAGGATGGGGGGTGGAGAGAGTGAGGTGAAGGGAGGGCAACCAAAGGACTCAACCAAAGGACTTTTAGATTTGAAGGGAGAGAGACACTTGGAGGAAGAGAGAGTGTGAAAGAGTAATTAAATAACGAAGGACTCTGGGACTCAGCCAAGCCCTATAAACAAACAAGTTCCTAGACACACGTTTTTGAGCAGACAAGGGTGCCTGTGGTTTTAAATTAGAAGAGTTCAATTTGGGCACTTTGAATGATGCCTTTATAGTCTATAACAAGAAGCACAAGGCTAGCCCTTCTTTTTCTCTCTTGGACTCTCTCTTTCTGTCTGTCTTTCTCTCAAAGTGAAATGCAAGTGAAATGAAATGCCATGGTCATAAAGTGGGCTGTCATTCTGTCAGTCTCTGTTTCGTGTGTACAGTAAGCCAAGTCGGACACTCCTCGGGGTCATGTGCAAGATATCCTCACTGTCCCCCGGGCATATTCAGTGGGCCTTTGATGAGTGGATGAAGTACAGTATGTCGGAGCAATGACACAGATAGCCCCCACAACGTCAGTCTGCAGAGAAACTGGCCACTTTAACTGTAACAAAACGGTGTTGGTGTCGTATGGCCACTTGTTGTGTTCAGTCACCCACAGGGTGACTTATTAGAATAGCCAGGCGGGCTGTGCCCTCCCCAGGGTGTTACCAAGCTAGAGAGGTTATGTCAAATTTTCAGCGGGCATAAATAATCTCCCTATCATAATGTCTTGGAATAATTAATCAGTTGTTGCTTTCCCGTCAGGATCAGGATTAGTATAGATTACTACTCAATTTCTCTTTGTTCTCATTCCTCTTGATGAATGTTCACTAAGCGATAAGGTATGTACTGAACGTATGTGGTCATCTAGAGGACATGACACATTTAGACCCCTTGCACAGGAAGTGCCATTAGACTGTTAAAAGTTCAGAATCATCATTTTGACCAAGCTATGGACTCATTTCAGCACGTGTTAAAAGTTCAAAAGAATCATTTTGACCAAACTATGGAGTCATTTCAGCACGCGTTAAAAATTCAATAGAATCATTTTGACCAAGCTATGGAGTCGTTTCAGCGCGCTGTTGGAGATCAGTAATGGGTAATCATCCTCATCCGGCTTTCTCACACTGTCTGGTTTTTCTCCAGTGTACAGTGGTTGCCAGATACCTTATCACAGAGCACTTGTAATATGAGCTGAGCCATCAGTGGTGGTGTGTACTAGGTTAACGGTAAGCATCTGAATCCACACACATGCAGGTCAATCGTAAGAAATTCCAGCTTTTGAAACCCTGGAACATGTTTTCTGTCATACCAACCGTAGCTCTCAGGAATTACGTTTGAATTACGAACATAAATCGCTGCAATTACGTTCGCTATCAACATATCCTCAGTGCTATTGATCCGTAATGACTCGCTATTATGTCGCTCCTTATTGTTTTGCCTTTTGGCGTTATGTATAACATTTATTGGACAGAAAAACACCTGTCTAAACGATACAATTCCCCAACAAAAAATGTTGATTCGTGCCTCTTGTTTGAATTGAACTGGCAACCATTGGACTGAAAGTCAATTGCAGAAATGCCTGCTAATGTCCCCGACCACAACGCCCTAGCAAACAGCCCGTCTATTTGACTATGAATACGTTCACAACTGCCCCTAGTGGCCAGCTTCCGATTGTTAACAGCATTGTAAACAGCACGTTCACACTGAACGTAATCACATTTTCCAAAATAGTCACATATGCACGTAATTCCTTTGATGATGCGTTGGGAAGGAAATCTAACGGTGTTGTTAGTTTTTGTACCCCAATGGTTTATTTAATACCTACTTCTACTGTGCTACAGGGCCTGCAGGACAATATAGCCTGTGAGTCCCAAAATAGCTCCTGTGAAATATTGCTCTACTTTTGCAATTTGGGACATACCCCACATTTCCTTGAATAAGGGGTGAATTAAAAAACAAATGTCATTTTCTTGTAATGTATAATTAGTCTGTTAGAACTTGTTCTGATGTATAATTAAAGTGTTAGAACTACTTCCAAAGGAAAATCAGTTAGAACTAGTCCTGATGTATAATTATTGTGTTAAAACTAGTTCTGATGAAAAATGTGTGGCTTGGAACTAGTTCTGATGTGTAATTAGCGTGTTAGAACTTGTTCTCTAGTTTATAATTAGTATGTTAGAACTAGGCCAGCTACAAAACAAGTGTCAAAATTACATTTGGACCGGCTAATTTGGGGAGAGGTCATCTGTAATGGACTGTAAGGTCTACCCTTCTGGATACAACAATGTCCTAAATCCTTCCCTCTGAAATCTTTTTCACAGAATTTTTTGTTTTACCCAAATTTTTCTCCCTTTCCAATTTCGTCCAATCCCTGGTTATGCCGGTTCCATAGCAGGTACAGTACAGTCAAAGATCTGTGGTTTCCACTAGCATATCTCGCCAAGCCAGGCTTATTCTCATCACAGTGCCCGTTCAACCCTGAAGCCTTTAGCAGGTGCACGTGCATAGAGGTAACCCATTCCCCAACTATACATAAAATTGAGTTGGCTGGCACCCTACTTTAACACAAGGAGTTGCTAAAGCGTGACGTAACGTGAAGCTGCAACTTAGACCGCTGCGCCACACAGGACCCTCTGATTATCTATGAGCGTTCAGTGTGGTATAGAAATTATTTTACTAGGCAAATCTGGTATTCATGGACCATTATAATTTGATTGTTAGACTAAATTGCTGATAGGCTGCGTCGTACCACCTCCATAGGCAGATTCCTAAATTTACTATATACAGGTGCTGGTCATAAAATTAGAATATCATCAAAAAGTTGATTTATTTCAGTAATTCTATTCAAAAAGTGAAACTTGGATATTATATTCATTCATTACACACAGACTGATATATTTCAAATGTTTATTTCATTTAATTGTGATGATTAAAACTGACAACTAATGAAAATCCCAAATTCAGTATCTCCGAAAATTAGAATATTACTTAAGACCAAT
>JACXGI010002829.1:0-68845 GCA_016801175.1 Esox masquinongy | reverse complement strand
GGGGGGGGGGGGGGGGGGGGGGGGCTGGTTGGGAAAATATTTTGCACCCCCTGCTGCTCACTGGAAACAGGGTTGCCTACCCTTGCTCTAGCAGGACACGGTCTAATAGATTTGCACTGCATATGCTGTATGTGGGAGGGGGCCTAGGTGTTACTACTGTAAGTCCACTATCATTGCAAACCCCATTGACTGTCATTCTGCATCTGTAGAATGTCGCATGAACATGATGATGTTGTCACTGGTGTAGTTAAAGGCTGGTCATTATGTGATGGCATTTTTTTAATTTTAGTTTGTCCCAGAGATGCGTGAGACCGAATAGCCCTGTTACACCATACACACAATGGAATAGTTAATTCCAAGCTTATTTTCAGAACTAATCGATGGATCACCAGAGGTGTCTTCACACATGATACAGAGTGTTATTAAAGAGGCTGTGTAGTTATGTAGCAAGTTAGTTTGAAACATCTGTGCATTTTTTGTGGTCAGTTGTGTGTTAAGAGTTGTTTTCATTTTTCTTATTCCTACCTTGGGAGTCCCTGCTGTGAAACCAAAAGAGATTGTTTCGGGAAAACCTGTGTGGGTGTGTGTGTGGATGTGTGTGTGTGTGTGTGTGTTTGTGTGTGTGTGAAAGAGATAGATTGCGAAAGTGTGCTTGCCTTTCTGCACAAGTGTGTGCTTATTAGTGTGTTTTGTGTGTGTTTTACTGTGCATGATGTGGTGCATGGGAGTGTGTATTTATGGAGGCTTTGATGTTGGAGCTGGTCGGGGAATATAGTTCTATAAAGTGTGTCACTCTACAGCTATCTGGTGCTGCAGTAATCGAGGGAAGCTGTCATATTTTATTTCTCGATGAGGAGCAGTGGATTGGTCTGTCCTACAGTTGTTCTGTAATGCACTGAATGTTCTGATTAGGCTCTCGCTTTCCTAAGATTTCAGTAAATTGTGAGATTCACAATCTGCTTGGAAGTCTATAGCGGCTTCAGAAATAAGAAAAGCTAAGACGTTCATCTAAGGGCCGCGTTCGTCTACTCGAGGGCCATTTGTTATTTTAAATATGTTTCCACAGTGTCTTCATTTGAGTAAGAATATCCAATGAGCTTTTGTTTTGTAAATTTGAAGGCATATACAGACTCACTTGCTGCACAGAAGTATTCATTCTGTCCGATAACCACCAGCAGGCTATCACTCTGAATGACTGAACATTTAAATGCATCCATGAACCAGAGTGATCCATGCACCTCCAGAGCCATCTCTAATGGGTTTTCTGTTATACTCAGAGGGTCTCAACAGGGGTGGATGAATAAAGATTATTATGAAGTAGGTTCCGGTTGTGGTAGTTCCGCTGTGCAGCCTTTTCCTCTGAGTAACACAGTGAGGTGAGTGTGTAAAATTAAAGGCACATTGCAATTCATTCACTGATCCAAGATAATGGATTAAGATAGTGAGATAGATGTGGTTGATCCAAAGCCCAGATAGGATCAAATGAGAGTGGGTGGGAAGAGAAGCAGACAAAATGGAGAGATGGAAAGATAAATAACCAGTTAGGTGGAGGAAGGCACTTGGGGAGATACAGTGTGCCATGTGTGCACGTGTTTGTGAACGTTTGTATGTGGGTGTGTGTCCATGTGTGCTCGTGTGCATCTGTGTGTGTGTTCATGTGTGTGTACACGCGGGATGTGTGTGTTGTGGCCAAGGCCACATGGTAAGATTCTGGTTTCCCTCTACCTGTTTGTTTATGTCTGTCACTGCAGTGTGATAACCTTGTACAGCGCAGGAAGGCTGGATGACTGTAGTGACCCTTCCCTCTTACTCAAATGGTGCCCTGCCTGAAGTAGATAAATACTATTAATTGAGCTCTGTTATCTAGAGAGGCATAACTTCTCTTTAACCCTGCTTAGGTGCCTGATCTCTCTGCCTCTTTCTCTCTCGCTCGCCCTTTCTCTCACACTTGGCTTGTTCACTGTAGTGTCAGGTAGATGTTAAACTCTGATGTTACAGTTGAACGGGCGTCTGGTGACATTCAATCACACAAACACTGGCTTGGTTGTATGACAGTTACAGTATCTCAGGGTGAGCAACGGTTGGAGACAGAAGAAATACGGTTGGAGACAAAAGGAGTAATGCTTGGCTAGAGGGGGGAGAAACAAAAAGATAACTACACCTACCTCACAGGCAACACCAGCAGCCTACTCATATGGCACAAAAACATCCTGGTTGTGGTAAAGTGCTTGCAAATTTATAGATAAAAAAGGGGAAAATACGCCTGTGTTTCAAATATTTGTGAATGTGTTGAATACTTTTTTAATAGGAATACATGAGCCTGTCTGGCTCAATAAATCAAAAGACAGTTGAAAACAATACTGCCAACATACTCATTTAACACTCAATGCAGACTGAAGCAGATGCCTGAAGGGGCAATCTGAAGTTTACTTTATTTATCTACACATTCTTGAAGTATATAAATGCCTCATGAGCTAAACAAACTGTTGTAACCTATCAGTGCCCAAAATATCAGCTTGTTTCAATCAAATATTTGGAAATAAGCCTGAAAACATGGTTTGGGCTATATGTTTGATGTTATGGAGGCTCTGGCTCCACAGCTCGGGCTAGGGAATCTCAGTGTTACATCCAGCCCTTTCTCTCAGCTACCTCGCACATTATTCAACTGCTGATTCCTGCATTAAAGTATTGGAAAAATCGTTCAGTTCAATGAAACCATAGTCAGAAGAAAATACACAGGATTTGAATACTCATCTTAGACAGCAGTGCCATTTCTGTAAAGGTGTTTGACTCAGGACATACCCACCTTTTTCAACTAAAATGGCCACTTGTGCCTCAGATGGCCCCCAGGGAATCCATTAACTCCTGATGACAGAAAGGTTGCCACAAACGAACACCACCGTTGCTTAGCACCCCTTCAAACATACAACCCCTCAAGTAGCCTAATTTGAGAGTAATTACTGAAATAATATGAACAATATTATAATCCACTGTTATTGTTCAACAGCCCTACATATCAAGTTGTGCTAGAATACAGAACCGACCGTACCAGTATCATGTCTCTCCTCAGGGCCTACAATGCTTAAACCCTTTCCAACATAGCTTGATCATACAGTGACTCAGTGGTGCTTGATTTGGATTCGTTCTCTTTAAAGAGGCTTGATTGCACTGCAGTCTTGATTGGCCTTATTGAGGGGCCGCTACTTGTTATGGCTAAATGACAGGCTTGGGCTCTAAGGGCTGGGGAGAATAATGTGACGTGTGGTTTTATAACGGATGCGAGAGCAACTTGCACTGACAACAATCTGATAAACTGTCACATGATAATGATGACACGGCTCCAGTGGAGATCAAGGTCTTCACATCTACAGCTATCCTCAGGGCATTCCTTGTGGCCTGTATGCTTCACTGCAGTGGTTCTCCAACCCGTTTGTTATGCCGTACGGGGACCCCTGTTTTGTGCCTACCTTTTGGTAACATGACATAGTTAAAAATCTTCTGATGTCCTGTAATTATACACACTCCATCATCAGGCAGAGAGAAAACATAAGGAAATTACAATCAATGGATGTTACAGAAATCTTATAAAAAAGATTTTGTCACGGACCCTGTACAGTCCTGATCCCAATTTGAGAACCACTGCCTTACTGTACATTTTGGAAAGGATTCAGTTTCACCTCAGGCATGTGGATGTGTTGCTGTGTGGATGTGTTGCTGTGTGGATGGGTTGCTGTGTGGATGTGTTGTGGGCTGTTTTGTGAAGGTGTTAGGCCATCTGTGTCCAATTAAATTTGTGTAAGACAGAGAGAGGAAGAGGGAGAGAGAGAACAAGAGCATTCACTTGTTGGTATTTATACGGAAAACACCTTGATGATACAAAAAGAGCTTTAAAATGTAAGTATCAGAATTTTCGTGGGAGACCATATGGTGTCTGTTTAGTGCCAAAGAGTGGAGGCATAGAGTGGCTCACGCGACAAAGATTGCACAAGTAAGCAGAAAACTCGACTTGCAAGCAGTGATCCATTGACGTGCATACATAATCTACATTGAGCACGCACAGCCAGTTGGGCGCAGAAATAACACTCTGTTCTCACACATATTTATATTAAGAGATCAATAAAAACAACACGATACAGACAATTGCAGTCCACAAATATAACAGTGGAAGTGACTCATCTGAAAGGATTTCCTGACAATTGCATTTTAAAATATAGCAATATAAATATCAGTTTACATTTCAGTATATTGTTATTTTCAGCAAACTTATTTATATAGGTATGCTAGGCCTATGTAATTCTTGTTAGGAAAATATTTGGTTGTGTCCTGCTAATAGATCTAAATAGAACCAAATTAACAAATTTAAACAATAATACTCAGCTCAGCATTAATTAACACTTAATGACATTCTAATCTTAATTTAAACAGTGTTACTAAATTGTTTTAGTAGTAAATGTCTCTCTTTTTTACCCCTAACTCTGCCATTGAGATCTGTAATGTAGAGGCACCTTTCAAAGGGGCTTTACTCTCATCTCAAGGAGGAGTTAACTCTGTGCTGAATGGTATTGCCTCAGGACATGCACATTTGGCTGTGGGATTAGAAGAGGTATGGTGGCATGGAAGCAAAGTTAGTAGTTATATTCCCTTCGGCAACATGTGAAAACATTTACGACACATTTTAGCATATACAACTACAACCCCTTTTCCCAAAAAGTTGCGACGCTGTGTAAAATGTAAATATAAACAGAATGTGATGATGTGCAAATCATTTAAACTCTATATTCTATAGAAAATAGTACAACATATCAAATGTTGAAACTGAGACATTTTAATGTTTCTTGAAAAATTTATGCCCACTTTGAGTTTGATGCCAGCAACATGTTTCAAAAAGTTGCGACAGAGGCAACAAAAGATTGGAAAAGTTGTGTAATGCTAAAAAACTAAACCTGGTGGAATATCACACAACTAATTAGGTCAATTGGCAACAGGTCAGTAACATGATTGGGTATTAAAAGATCATTCCAGAGAGGATGGGTCTGTCAGAAGTGAGGATGGGGAGGGGTTTATCACTCTGTGAAAGACTGCACCGGCAAATAGTGCAACAATTTATAAATAATGTTTCTCGACGTAAAATTGCAAGGGGTTTGGGGATCTCATCATCTACAGTACATAATATTATTAGAAGATTGAGAGAATCTGGAGTAATCTCTTTATGCAAGTGACAAAGGCATAAACCAATATCGGATGGCTGTGATCTTCAGGCCCCCAGGGGGCACTGCATTAAAAACAGTTTCTGTAGTGGACATCTCTGCATGGGCTCAGGAACACTTCAGAAAACCATTGTCAGTGAAGGCAGTACGTCGCTGCATCCACAAATACAAGTTAAAACTTTACCATGCAAAGAAGAAACATATAAACAAGATCCAGAACTACCGCTGCCTTCTCTGGGCCTGAGCTCAGTTAAGATGAACTGATGCGTGTTGGAAAACTGTCCTGTGGTCTGACTAATCAAATTTTTTAATTATTTTTCGGAATCATGGAGGTTGCGTCCATGAAGAAGAGAGGGACTAAGGGGGATTAAGAAAAGAAAAATGCGATTAACTCTTAAGAGTTCGCAGCCGAACTCTTAAGCAGCTGAAATCCTATATCAAGCAAGAATGGGAAAGCGTTTCACTTTCAAAACTACAGCATTTGGTGTCCTCAGTTTTCAAACGCTTACAGAGTGTTGTTAAAAGAAGAGATGATGCAACACAGTGGTAAACATGCACCTGTCCCAACTTTTTTGAAATGTGTTGCTGGCATCAAATTCAAATTCACTATGGGCATGTGTTTTTCCAACAATAACATTTCTCAGTTTCAACATTTGATATGTTTTCTTTGTACTATTTTCAGTTAAATATAGGGATAAATGATTTGCACATCATTGCATTCTGTTTTTATTTGCATTTTACTCAGCATCCCAACTTTTTTGGAAACAGCTTGTACATTTGATCAAAACAGAGACAATTAGCACGGCATACATATCATATCTGTAAAGCACTTACTTAGCTGCAGTACATTTCAATTTTTTTTAATGCAAAATAGAGTTTATACAACACAATCTCTAATTTAGAAATTATTATTTTATACATTTGTATTTTGATACTTGTCCTATAGAAAATTAAACTTGTCCCTGACTCACCATATTACCTGCCCCCACACACAGCTTTTCATATTAATCTATTTTTTATGTGAAGGGTTGTGGCAATGCTGAATTTGGATTGAGAGTTGCCCTTTAAAGATGTGAATATTTATTTTATCAGTAGAGCCTGAGAAAATATGGCGAAAGAATCTAGCAAGACGATTGAAAAAGACGATTGAAGACAGGGAGTGTTCAAATGAGAGATTGATGGAGTGAACAGGGCACAGATATTCCCCTTCAGCCATTACACAACTCAGCCTCCACCTGTCCCTCTATAGGTTTACCTGCATACCTCCTTCTCAGTTAGCACTTCCCTATTCATCTCTCCCTTTGTCTTTTTCTCTTTAATTTTCTCTCTTTCTCCCTCACATATATGGGGTTATTGGGATCCAGCAGTCTCTTAAACATACAAGATGTCATCTTATCTTTGATAGTTACCTCAGATACTTAATAATCTCCGTCTCTATCTGCCTAGGGCACAGGGTAGAGGATGTGTGTGGGTTGGTGGTGTGCTGTGGGTTAGATTATGTGTTCCTGTGTTGTGTGGGGGGCGGGACGGGGTGAGAAGTGTGTTTTTTTATGTGTGCATATGCATGCGTGTGTGTGCGTGTGTGTTTGTTGTTAGACACAGTATGGCATACAGTGTGTGAGTGAATGTGTGTTTAGTCTATACCTATGTCCATGTATGGCGGGGGTATACAATCATTTTAGCGGCAGATTCACATTGGGATATCAACATTATTTTTTAAATGCATTTTTGGAGCCAGAAAAGGGGCAGTTATTAGAAAATGTCCAGTCAAATTCATTGATACAATACATTCAGTCTAGTTAGATATTAAAGAGTGACCTAGAGTGTTTTTAATGTATCTATCTATAATCTTTATATATATATATATATATATATATATATATATATATACACACATATACACACTAATGAGCCATAACATTATGACCACCTGCCCAAAACTGCTGTTGGTCCTCCGTGTTCCACCAAAACACTGCCAACCCACCGAGGCATGGACTCTACAAGCCCCCTGAAGGTGTCCTGAGGTATCTGGCACCAAGACATTAACAGCAGATCCTTCAAGTCCTGTAAGTTGCGAGGTGGGGCCTCCGTGGATCAGACTTTGAGAATTTGGAGGACAGGACAACACATTGAACTCTTCAACATGTTCCTCAAACCATTCCTGAACAATGTGTGCAGTGTGGCAGGGTGCATTATCCTGCTGAAAGAGCCCACTGCCATCAGGTAATACCATTGCCATGAAGGGGTGTACCTGTTCTACAACTATATTTGGGTAGGTAGCATGTGTCATATTGACATCCACATGAATGCCTGGACCCAGGGTTTCCCAGCAGAACATTTCCTAGAGCATCACACTCCCTCCACCGGTTTGTCGTCTTCCCGCAGAGCATCCTGGTGCCATCACTTCCCCAGGAAAACGGCGCATATGTACACGGCCGTCAATGTAATGTAAATGAAACCAGATGACCTTCTTCCACTGCTCCAAGGTCCAGTTCTGACACTCACATGCCCATTGTAGGTGCTTTCAACAGTTACAGGGGTCATCATGGCCACTCTGACCGGTCTGCGGCTACACAACCCCATACTCAGCAGGGTGCAATGCACTGTGTGTTGTGACACATTCCTCCCGTAACCATCATTATAATTTCCTGTGACTTGGGCCACGGTAGATCTTCTGTCAGTTCGGACCAGACAGGACAGCCTTCGTTGCCCTTGTGCATCAATGAGCCTTGGGCGCCCAACACCCTGTCGCCGGTTTTGTGGTTTGTCCCTCCTCGGACCACTGTCGGTTGATACTCACTACTGCTGACCGGGAGCACCCCACAAGCTTTGCCATTTCAGAGATACTCTTACCCAGTCGTGGCCATAGCAATTTGTCCCTTGTCAGGGTCACTCAGGTCTTTACTCCTGCCCAATTCTCCTGCATCCAACACGTTGACTGTGAGAACTGATTGTTCACTTACCATCTAATCTACCCAGACTTTGACATGTACCCTTGTTAAGAGACGATCAATGTTATTTGCATCACCTGTGAGTTACCATAATGTTTTGGCTCATCAGTGTATATGTTTATACACACAGTATATAGTTTTTGCAAAAAAATCTTGCCTGTTGCGTTTTACCCACATCTTGTACAGTGTGGGTTGAGTGTTGAGGGATTGAGTTGTGTGATCTGGGATGAGAAGGTGGAGGGTATTCTGTTATTTTACTGACACATTTCAAAAAACATATTCCTGTTGTGCTCATCAAAATATCTGTGGTAAAATATGTATTTCTGTTTTCTGCTGATGACTATCCAAAGAAAATTGAGTGAAATGGGCTGCCACATTTTTGTTCTCATTTGGCTTCTTTGAAATGAGCTGGCGGTAGCCATGTCATGCTCTGTTTGGGGCTTAGACAGGCTGTTTTTACTGCTAGATGCTGGTTGGCTGGAGATGCTAGATGCTGGTTGGCTGCCATGAAGGCTGCTGGCCCAGCAGGTGACTGCTAGCGGTTAGCGCTGCGGGATGAATTGAGTGGGAAAATTAAGCCTTTGATCGATTGCTACACTGCGGACATTATAAACACCTAGACAGCCATGAGTCTGCAGTATTTCCGCCCTCTTGCCATCTCTGTCATCGCTGTATTGTCTTTCTCTATTTCTCACACTCTCTCCTTATATTCCTACCCCTTTGGCTCTCTCGGTCAGTATACTTGTCTGTCAATACACTTGACCAGTATTTTTACTCTAATTTACTGGTGACATCTCTCCTTTCACAATCACACCATTTTGTGGACTTGCTAGAACTCCAGGGCTACTGCTGTTTGTTTATATACACAGCTCCAGAAAAAATTGAGAGACCACTGCACCTTTTTCTTTCCTATCCAAAAAAGGCGAAAAGGTTTTGAGTGAGGAACAGAAGGGTTAAAATTAAGAGACCACTGCAAATTGAACACTTCTGTTCCTCACTCAAAACTTTCCTTTTCAACTTTTTTGGAAAGGAAAGAAAAAGGGGCAGTGGTCTCTTCATTTTTTCCAGAGCTGTATGTGTGTGTGTGTGTGTGTCTGTGTGTGTGTGTGTATACACTAAAAAGAACCTGTAAAAGAGACAGTCAAGTCTTTTTATAGATTTGCCATATGTGATAGTCTAACTATAGGAATATGACTAGCTGTTACTCAACTATCACTTATGTAATGACAAAAAAGTCCACAACTGCAGAAGACAGTGAAGTGTTCCCTCTCCAGTCAGAGTGACAAGTCTTTACTTAGGACTGTTAATCTGAGAATTTTCCTATCCTAGACTACTCGCTGCATGTCAGAAAACATACATAATGCTGTGTTTGTAAAGATTTAGAAATCTGGTAGTGCATCAGCAGTTTTCCACTTTGTCAGTTACTGACATTCCCTCAGTTAACCCAACTGGTCTGTCCACACTATATCAGTAGTATTAGACCGCTCATGCTCTCTACTGCCACCAAGTGACAAAATGCATTTAATTATATCAGCTAACTTCCAGTCAGAATGTGACCAAATCTCGTTTAAAGGCCTCAAAAAGCACTGCCTTTAAATATGTTTTTAGTGTTTGTTAAATCTGTCATCAACTCAGTCAGCATTCAATTAACATTCTGTTTTTACATTCTCATTTAAGTGTTAAAATGTTTAAACGTCAGGAGGTCCTTGATGTTACAAAAACAACCGTAACCAAAAAATACTGCTGTAACAAAGTGTTGAAACAAAGTGCTTGTACAGTTACCTAGCCTAAAACCCCAAAGAGTAATAAACAACAATAAATGGATGCATGGTGGCTAGGAAAAACTCCCCAGTAAGGTTGGAACCTAGAAAGTAGCCAGGCCAGGTAATCCTGAGGCGTGGTCCAATGACTCAGTTTATCCTACAGTTTAACAGGACAGCAGAGAAATTAGAGGGAGCGTTCTTTAGATCCAAAAGGACACCTTAGCATTAAATTTAGACTGACCCAAGACTCCTGACACATACGGTGGCTGTCAAAACTATTCAACCGCCTCAGACTTTTTAAGATTTGATTGGGAATTAAAATCAAAATGTATTTAATAGTTTATGCTACTGATTAACACAAATATTTAGATAACATCAAATTGAAAAGTAATATCTACAAATTGTTCTAAGTTAATTAAAAATACATGACAGAAAATAATTGATTGCATAAGTATTCACCACTTATAGTCTTTTTTTGGTAGAGGCACCTTTGGTAGCAGTTACAGCCATTAGTCTTTTAGGAAAAGTCTCTACCAGCTTTGCACTGGATGCAGCAATTTTTGCCCACTCTTTGCAAAATTGCTCTAGCTCCATCAAGTTGGATGGGGACCTTTGGTGAAGAGCTCATTCCACATATTCTCAACTGGATTGAGGTCCAGGCTTGGACTGGACCACTGCAGAACATTGACCTTTAGTTTTTAAGCCACTCCAGTGTGGCTTTAAGTGTATGTTTCCAGTTATTATCCTGCTGGAAGATTATCTTCTGAAGGACCTACTGTAGGTCTCTTACAGAATTACAGATGAGTCTTGGTGTGAGTTTTTTTCAACAATGGCTTTCTTTCTCAACAAATAAGAATGTGTTTTTGGCATATTTACTGGGT
This sequence comes from Esox masquinongy, assembly GCA_016801175.1. NCBI lineage: Eukaryota > Metazoa > Chordata > Actinopteri > Esociformes > Esocidae > Esox > Esox masquinongy. The sequence continues at coordinate 58,043 of JACXGI010002829.1, read as the reverse complement.
AAAATAGTGATGTAATAGGTGTGGGCATAACTGCATTCTTAAAAACATAAAGACCTAAGCCTTAACTTAATGTAAGGGACAGCAGTCAAAGTATATAATCTAATGAAATTACTGAAATAATCATTATGGCATAGACCAATATGGTTTTCCAATCTCTCCAAAAGAAGGTACTGATCAGAGGAAGACAGAAATAAAGTCAGGAAGAACAAAGACAGACACAGAGCCTTGGTCTGACACCATTAACTGGTATTTTACCACCACTAACTAACAGGTCCCGATCATCATTAAGAAATATATTTTAAAAAACCTAATGCAACAGTACAGTAACATTAGTAGGAGGAGGGAAAAAAACTGTTAGCAGCTAATTAGCAGAAGCTGCAAATCATGAGAAGCAGTGCTCAAGTTGGCAACGGCGGAGGGACCCAGTAGTTCCCCCTAATTAGATAAATCTCAACACCCCTGTAATAGCAATCCTAAATTAGCTTAGATGTAATCAATCACAATTCAGAATTACACACCAAGTTAATTGGCTTCAACCTGTGTTAACCTGTTACCGCAGTGAGCTAAATAACAGTGTTTTTCTCTACCCTGGGGTGACTATTCTGAAATGATCAGTTGGTCAATAGTCCCCTCTAGTGATTGTCCAACATCTTGTCAACATGTAACCAAAAAGATAGCGGATATCTTACACCAGTCTGTCCATAGAAATGAACAACCTTTATTAAACATGTATAATAAACCCGTTAGAAGAACCATTAGGGTGTGTTGTTTTCCCTTCATGTTTCTGTCTCTAAAGACTGATGTGGATGGGACAACTCTGACCTGGGTGGTGGTGGGGAGAGAAAGAAGCCAGTACTCAAGTAAAGCCTAGCTTGAATCCCATTTGAAGTCTGAAAAAAAAACACACAGGATAATGAAGAATAAATCACTTTTACCTGTGTGCTTTCTCCCCTTCCCAGTCCCTTCAGAGCGTTGGAGTAGTAGCAGCGCAGTTTAGACATTTTGCATTGTGATTTAATGTGGAATCGTATGACTTTTCTTATGGTTGAAATATGTTTAGGCAGTTTAATTGTTTGTTTAGTTTTTTCACACCCTTAACACCAGTCCACTTGTACAAAACGTAGTGTGTGTGTGTGTGTGTGTGTGGAACAGTACAAATACATACAGTATAAACACACTGTATTTTAGCTTCGAGACAGGAAATCATTTGTACCTGTCACACATTCATCTGAACAGTCAAACTAATTAATAAGACACAAAGGAACACAAAAGGCTCAGATGTCAACCTCCTGAGTCCAAGGAAGCATCTTGTTACAGTAGGTAATGAGGGGTTCTTAATGGTTCTTCACTTGGCAAACCATTGGATTGGTTGCTTGTATTTTTGGTTCCTGCTTGGGGAGATGTGCTGGATCTGTAATCAAGTTTTAATGACCTCGGGGACTTCCATTTTCCCCCAGTGTTTCCTCTATTTGAGTTGTTGTTAAATAGAACATGAGGCTGGTTGTGACCTCATCTCTCCCCTGTCCGCTCCATCTCTGTCTGCCCTGTCAATCACATGTCTGTAGAGCGTCACCTTGCTTCCAGCTATATTGTTGTCGGCACACTGCCTGAGGGCTGGCTATGTCACACACCCATACAGTCCTCTATGTATGCACATGCATGAATAGTTATACACATGCACACACACAAAACGTGCATACGTAGTGAACTGGGATACAGATAAAAATGTTCCACTGCATATTACTTTATTTGTACAAAAATATTAATTCAGTAATTTAATTCAATTTGATGTTCAGGCTGCTGTCCTTTACATCTATGATTAGGCGACTAGCAACGGGATGTAGGTCTCTAATTGTTTTGATAAAAATGCAATTATGGCTTATTGTAGAGAACATTGAAGTTGATTTAGCTATTATAATCTTACATTCAAGTAAATGCTGTGTGCGTTGGCATGCCAGATTTCAATGTAGCTAATAATGAGTTTGTCGAACAGCTCCAATCCTTCTTGCTGTTGTACAAGTCTTGAACTGTGTGTAGTGGTATATTGCGCCTTTCTTCAGAAGAAAATCGTCCAGTTTATTGAGGGATGAATGAGGCGGTAATCTATTTTGCGCTCCACAACTTCCAGTAAAGGTTCAATGATGTTTAGATCTGGTGACTTGGGAGTCCATGGAAGGTGTTTGATGTCATCCTAGTGTCCATAAAACCACTCTTGAATTCAATCAGCAGAGGGTTTGGGGGCATTATCATCCTGGAATATTGGAATATCAAGGAAATTGTGTTTGGTTAATGAAGTGCACCCGTTCCTGTAAAATGGCCTCATATTCTTTGGCCGTTATACGACCATGAAGAGCAATCATCAGACCCAATGACTCCCACAAGATGGCTGCCCCAACCATTACAGATCCCCCACCATGTTTAATGGTTGGCAGCAGACATTGTGGGCTGAAGGCATGCTTTGGCTTTCTCCAAACATAAACCCGTCTGGCTGTCGGAAATCTTTTTTTCAGTTGCTAAGGGGTCCAGGTTTTGTGCTTCGAATGGCAGCCCTACCATAAGTTCCAGCTTTGTGAAGCTCACAATATACAATTTTTGTTGAAACTGGGTCACAGAGGTGCTGATGAAATTCTGTGATAATTTTTGAGGCTGTGCTTTTGTGCCATTGAGCAACTACCCTGCTAAGCGTTTACCCATGTCAGTAAGCTTCAATTTGCAACCACTGTTCCTCTTTGCTCATGAAATTTGTCAATTTTTTGGACAACATTTGGCATTGTTTCCCCTGACATTTTGGATAATTTTGCAGTTTTTGTGACCAATGCTCCTACAATTTGGGCAACAACTATTTGGCCTCTTTTGGACATCTGTTAGTTGATGCTACTAATGTGACTTCTGCAGCTACATTTGTAATGTTGATTTAGTTTCTTCAAAGTAACTTCTCCATGTGGCGTTTCCATTATTTTTTATCCACTATATACACTCTGCATATGTTTTGCCGTATTACACAATAACACTGCAACTTTCTCTGAAGTACGCATCACAATCAAGTGAACATCCATGTTACAGGACTGAGTAGCCATGCAGTCTATGTCAGTGTAAAAACAGCATTATTACAGCTGATGGGCAGACCAAGATAATCATTGTCTCAATTGAGTGGTTCTTTTTTTTTCTCGCAATTCCGTGATTAAGGCCCTTCATCATTGCAGTGACTTCCTGTGGACTGGAGACAGGTTTCTAGGTTTCTTCTGAGTCAGCTTGTTTTCTGATCTAGAAAACAAGATCCCAATTCTTTTGGCCTGTGGTTGACTGGAGAGTGAGCCAGATCTGCATGAAAACTATAGATGGTTAGATAAGATTCGATTCAACTTTATTGTCATTGAACAAGTACAAATACAGTACAACGAAATGCAGTATGGTTACTACTAAATGCAGATGGTTACTAATCTAGAATACATAAACACAAATTGTTGATCATGACAACAGTTATCTGTTGAACAGCCTGGCGCAGAACGTACTGCTTGTGTGGTAGAGAACTTATGTTATCATTCTTTTAACTAATTTGACTTATTTCACATTAATACTCCACCTGATAGGAAATAGGAGGATAATCTCAAGTTAGCACACATGTAGCACACACGTCCAATCCATCCCCAGAGGACAGCAACTGGATCGACATGCTGAGTCAAGGCTTGATAAGCACATTGTGTGTACATGATTTGAGTCAGAATGAGAGCTTGGAGAGCTCGGAGGTGGCAAAGAGACCATTAATTTTGAGTTTGAACCTTTAGTTTAGTCGTTCCTGTTTAGAGTTTCTGTGGGTAATGTGGTTACATAAATTCACTTGGTTGCATAGTCAGATTTCTCGTATACGCTACATACATTGCACATAGTTTTCGTTCAGGTTTTAGACCATATAGTCCTAAGCTTGCCAGACATAAAGGGACCGTTTATTTTGCAGTCTAGTCTAAACTAAGAACTCATGCGCAATGAGATATTGTGTCTACGATGTCGGGCCAAAGAGTTCAGCAAAGTGCAGTATCTAGGCTAGTCGGAGGTGTTAATTTGTGTATCCTCTGGTGGGCCAGAGGGTGGTGGTCCAGGTGGTTTTGAACCGGAGGGGTTCAGTTGTGTGGTTCTTATTTATTTTGTTGATAAACATTTGTAGCAGGTGTTGCTGTCTTTTGCATGCTTGTAGTGTTGGCTAAATTGCTAGTGCGTGTTTGAGTTTGCTAGTTATCTGGATAGATTATGTTTTGGTCAGTATAAATGTTCTGTGTGACTGCACCTGGAAGGATAGTAAATTGTTTACAGCTGTTAATTGTTAACTAATATGTGGCAGATTGGTGTTTTGCTTGTTTGAATACATATTTTGTTATTATAATTGTTTTGACTACCTATAGTTTTTGTTGGTTTTATTACTGTTGAGAACATATAATGACTTAAAATTACTTTCTAAATATTTATTTTGGTAATTTGGTATTCAGCCAAAATTGGAGTTATCACTACAATTTGAAAGACAAAAAAGTTACAACTCTTATGTATATTTCCTTCAATGTACACCAATTTGCATCAATTTGATGTGTAAACTCTCAAAGCTGTATGGTTAATTTGCAATGAATGATTCAGAGACACTCATGATTATTTAAAAATGTAAGAAAAGCTTTATGCACATGCAGTTCCTGGCTGTCAGTTGTTTGACTAATTGGCCCCTTTTCAACCAACATTGTAGAAGCTGAGTAATCAGTATTAAAGTATATTTTTCCTTCTGAGACACTTGTCTGATTCACATCTATATCAGTGGACTTGTTTTTTGTGGAGGCCTTGACTTCAGGAAAAACATACAAGTCATATTTGTTTTGAGAAACTTTCAGAAAAAGCCTCCCTATTTATATATACTGGTTACATCTGATCAGCGATTTTGTGTGTTTATGTGTTGGCGTGTGACATTAATGGAAACTTCAGACGTGGAACGGCAGAAAATGGGTTGGGTATTCTTATATTGACTTCTCTTAATACAATTCCATAAAAAAATAATTTCTAATATATAATTATTTAGTGCCCATAGACATAATGAATGCAGCCAACTCAATAACAACTGCCATACTTCAACACTAATATAGCTTACTTCAACACTATCTAAGTTACTCTGTTTGCCCTCTCGCCTCTTGTCAAAAATAAATAACTTGAGTTTTCCTCTCCTTAGGTCGTAGTCACAGCTGCTCCTCTAAAAAGAGAAGGTTATTAGATTTTGGGCTCCCCTCAAACCACTCATTGTCCCCATGCCACACACTGTGTGTGGCAGTTCAGGCTGAAAGCATTATTAGAAAATATGTCAGTGCTTTCCTTCAGGTTTTGGTGTTTACTGTCCGATCTTTCAGAGGTATCTCACTGCCATAGATCTATTATTAAGACCATGAAGTAACTATAGAAAGTGAGATGCTCGAAATGTCAAAACAATCCCCCTGACTGAAAGAAATGCAGAACTTAACAGATGGAGACTGAGGTGGTGGTGGGCTAACAAAGTTTGACCAGTGAAGCACGTAACGCATACTAGTAAAATAACATATTAGCAAGAAAACCCAGTACATAGCACATGCAGGTCAACCACAGGAGGATGTAATGTCAGCGGTTCAGAATGCAGGATAAACTACTTGACTTAAATGTCTGAAATAAGAAATTGTGCATCCTACCAAAGGCCCCTGCAGAGCAGTATAGAGCACTCCCATATGTAGCCGGCAAACCACTGGAGCTACAACAACCAAACAGTCCAGTGTGTCCTCAATCCAATGGAGAGCGTATGGTCCCATCAGCAGGAAGCCGAAACAAACATTCCTCTGCTTTGCGACCTCCAAATCCACAGCCTTAGATGACAGCCTCTGGTCGCTTCTCTCCAAGTTCAGTGAACTATTTCTTCAGGTCACTGACTCGAGCTGAAGCTGTATTCTGTTGTTTTTTTGAGGTCAGCTACCTCGCTGGTTGTGTCAGGCAGACGTATTAGTGAGAGCCTCCATGTCAGAGTTGCGCCAAGCGGTAACAATCCTGAATTCCGCTGCGAGTGCAGTACAGATTTCCAAGGGTAGCAGATAGATTAGCTGCTGTTAACAGGCTCAATGTGTGGCTCCACCAACATGGGGGCAACAACATGCGTTATGAATTCAGAATAAGAGTAGTGAGAAAAAATAAGCTTAGAAAAGAATACAGAATTCACGCCCTATTGTACATAAATAGGGCATTTTCCCAACCAAGCTAGCAGAATGTATAAAATATGTGCAGAACACATATAGTGCCTTCAGAATATATTCCAGCAACTTCACTTTCTCTAATTTTGTTGTGTTATAGCCTTTTTACAATTGATTAAATGTGCTTGTTTTACCATCAATCTACAGACAATACCCCGTAATGACAATGCAAAATGTTTTTATATATTTGTACAAATTTATAGAACATTAATAGAAGCAACATGCTTGAAATTATCTTCGCAATCAAATACATAGATAGCTGTGTGTTTCTCACTATCAGAACTTGAACAAGATGTTGCTCAGTCACTGTTACATTGTGTGTTATATTGTGTGCTTCTTGTTTGTGCAATTCATTTTCTGTGTAACGATAGATCACCACTTCTATGTCAGTCCCCAGCTTCATTAAACATGATTTGTTGCTTGCGTTCATGACATGTACTGTATACCTTATCTTTGTTTCTATGGTGGAAATTTTATAGATCTACAATCTTTATGACCTTTTACCCAACACCCATTGGAACATTGAACATTCATAAATTGGTGAAATATCATTTTGGTGTCACTTGAAAGAAGAATAATTACAGTATACTGTATACGTTAGACTACATATTTATTATGAAAAGTGCATAATGAAGAAAATGGGTTTCTGAGATGGTGAAATCTTAGTTTAGTTTAAATGTCTAACATGGTATTGTGGCATTGTGTTTGACCGCCATTAATACATCCTTGTTTCTGTGATGGGGTGTAATAACTCTTCTTTTTATTGTTTTTATTGTCACTCTGCTACCAAATCAATAGCTCATTATAATCCGGTCACATGGTGGACAAGACAGGCAAGGCCACCAGCACTGTACCTGGCTAACCTTTATTAAAGGCACATTTCACCATAGCACAACTACTTAATGTTATAGTTACTTATGTTAGCAATGATACATTTGTTTCATAAAAACACAAGATCTCATCTGTCTTTTTGTCATCTGTCTACAATAAAATTATCCAGAACAACACCCGCTCTCTGATGCACTGTAACCTGGCCCTCGTGTTTTAAGATGACCTAGCGCAGTGGGGCTCCCTTTAGTGGATATGTATTCAGTGAAACGTTTTCTGAGGTGGTACGGGGTGTAAAAAGTTTGAGAACCACCGATCTAGTGGTTTGCAGTGTTTCCTCTGTAGTTCTGCAGGTAAAATATTCTAAGATGGTATAATTTTGTTAAGGAACAAATTGATTCAGAAATGAATAATTAATAACAGTCATTATAAAGCGAAATCAACCATTTCACCGAAGGTCAACAAGATAATTTACATTTATTTGTGCTAAGATATGCACAGAATAATCAATCTGGCATAGTGACTATCTGGCAGGCCCAAATAATACACATGATAAATCAAGGGCAATATGTCCTATTCTTATATATTCTATTGTTGTCACAGTTTATAGGTGAAAAAATTGTGTTCTTACTGTGTTTTCTGATTGGACACTTTTTTACTCTTTCTTATGAGAGCTAATGAGAGTAAATTTCATTCTTAGTACTTTTATGTAAAGGGGCGGTTCAACTATTGCAATCCTCTTAAAAAATATATATATATATTTGTTCTTTGATAGGTACAATAACCCCCACTAAAGTGTTATTTTTAACTAACATTGCTATTTTGATGAAGGTGTCTCCAAGCATTTCTCCCTAATTCTAAGTGGGATTAAAATGTGTATCTACCTACGTAGATCAGTTTAGCTCACTAGTTAAAATGTCTTGCTAATTGAATTATCCAGCAAATGCAAATTTTATTCTTGTGCATTATGCCACAAATTCAGTTGACATATATCTTACCGGTGTCTAAGCCTCTGGCAAGTTTTCTTCATTCAGCTTTCCAGAAATCACAGACAGGCCAAAATGGATTACATTTGTAAAGTGCCATGTCAAGCATTAAAAACTTTACAGCGAGGAGCTGGGTGTGCAGTGACCATTTCTCTCCAGACAGTTTTACACATTTTAACTAGGTAGCCGTTGGATTAGTCAGATTGACCCCTGTCTAACTATCTCTTCAACAGGATCCACTGGTCAGCAGAGCTTGATTGCACATGTAAGTAGTTTGTGCTAATCTCCAAACTAGTCTAGTTTATCCATGTCTTTGTCTTTTTGCATAGCTGACTAATTGTAGTGTGTATTGGAGTCGCTAAGCGCCAGCTAGTTAAATTCACGGCTATTACCAGCTATACAAGCAGGTAGCGTTAGCCTGCATTAGCTACAAATGTACCTGCTTATGCAATCACACACTACATTGGCTGGATGAAAATAAGTCTGACAGTGGGAAAAGGTTACTTAACATTATGCTACGTTTTGCAATACACATGGATGCACTGTTGTGACACAAAGACAGATTCTGGTATTTTTGGCCACTGCTTGTGAAAGATGAGCAGTCCAGTCAAAATGGGTCCCAGAAAATTGTCTAAAGTTACTCATGCCATAAAAAAACAGTCGCTTACAAACTTGGAATTTCATGGCTAGCTGAGGTATGATAATGATTATACATATAGATTATGCACATAAAAGATATTATATCCAGCCCAAAACGGTATATGTCAAAAATATTGTTTTATTCGCAACTGTGCCGGAATACTGTACATAACATTTACATTATTCTACATTAAACCAGAGGCCCGATATTATGTATTTTTTTTGTATTTTCACACGTTATATTGCAATACAATTTCATGATCTTTACTATCCATACACAACTTTTTTGTTCCATGTCCTTTCAAACAAAAGGTGTCTACATATTGAGGCAACTTTTATAGGTAGCAACAAATCTCCTCCCAGAGAGACACAGTGAGAGGATGTATCACCACAGAGCAGCTTTAGTCCAGGTTTGTCAGTCTATGTGTTCTCTTTTGGCTTGGGCCGGTTAAATTGGCAGATCGATGATGCCTTACATTGGTGTTCCAGCCCCACTTTAAAACACCATGGATTCCATTATTGGATTAAGAGAAACAAGGCTCCACAGAAAAGCTATTGTCCTCTGCTTGGCTGCAGCCTGGAGACTTGGAGGAGAGGAGAAACTGGGGGATAGAGGGAGAGATGAAGGGATTGAGGAGACATTATCTATAAGAGGCATGCAGGAGAGAGGTAAAAACAACACTACACTGTAGTGTCCAATAGGGAATTCTGTCTTATCTGACCAGAACACTTTTAGCCCCCGATTGTGTCTTCAGATATAGTTTGACCATTTCCCAGTCCAGCAGAGAATAGAAGGTCTGTGTCTAAAAAAGTATGTCCCTGCCTGCTTAACACTCTTCCTGTGGTGGTAAGGAAGCCTAGTGGTCAAGAGAGTTGAGCCATTAAATGAAAGGTCGTTCTAATCCCCAAACTGACTAGTTGATAAACTGTTGTTCTGTCCTGAGCAACAATGAAAGCCTTCCCACCCTTCTTCCCTGCCAATAGCTGTTTTTACTACTATCCACATTTATAATCAACATTTATAATCAAATAATCATAACTCTAGTCCAGCTTTAGTACCCTGACAAAGTCTCATGTCTCAGAGGTTCTGAACTACTAAAAGGGGTAAAGAACTATAAGCTTTTCAGAACCACCCTTGAGTGTCAGCATAAGATGTAGCCTGACTTCCTCCAACCACTGCAAGGCAAGCAATAAAGCCATCAGCTCTGCTATAAACACTGCCAGAGGGTCTGAACCACCACTAGTTTATCTGGCTCTGAAAATGCTTACCCAGTGTAACCAGTCACTAGATTCTCTGAACAGTACATATCGGTAGAACTGCACTATAAATTTAGGAAGAAACCTAGAGAGGAACCAGCCTCGGAGGGGTGACCAGGCCTCTGCTGGCTCTGCTGGGTGAACATTTTAAGAGTACAAGTTGAAGTAATTAATAAATGCATGTGGGCTGTGTCCAGAGTCTATAAAACCTAATCCAGGTCAAAAGCATGACCAGATGGACAAGGACAGGGACAAACACGGGGGGGGGGGTTGTCCCTGGTCATGATCTGCAACACAACCAGGAGGATTTTGGACAGGGACAGCAACGAGTCTTTCGAGCCTGGTACTCCAGAGTTGTGGACCTCATGTCCTCCTAAGTAAAAACGGAGCAGGAGACAAGGAAAATTTAGAGAGCGCATTCCTTAGATTTACAAGGATATACAATGGAGAAGGACAACTGACCCAACTCCCCCGGCACAATAATATAGGAGCGTAAAACCTTGGGGCTGAGGGGGGGGGGGGTCCAGTGACCCTGTGGCTCTATCTAAGGGAGGCCCCAGACAGGGCCCAACAGGCAGGAAGTCAATCCACCCACAGTTCAGCCATAATTATTACTACGTAGGAAAGCTAATAAGGTTCTGAGCACTCACCACATGTTGCTTAGAATCGTACGCCAATGAAATAATAAAACTTGAGAGGCAATATTGTATGTGACAACTCAAGCAACATAAGGGAGTTGATGGAGGCAGTGCTTTGAAGTAACAGGTCGATGATGAAAAGACGATGGTGGGAGGAGGGAGGTGCTGCGGGTTCCTCCATCCCTGTTTGCCTTGTTTATGTGCCACTGTCTGTGGATCATTGACCCATTCATCTTCATTACGCACCCCTCTGAAAACGATTAAGTGAAGCCACACTCAGCTGGGCCAAGGCTCTGTTTCAGGCCCTGAACACACCCACACACCTCAATGAGGAACAGTAGAAGCTGCTCTCCTCACACTAGCTTTCAGTGGTTTTACACAGGTGGTGAAATTAGGTGAAGGAAGCGTGGCATTAAATACCTTTTTACAGGGTGTTAAATGATTTAGTAAAAACGGTCCAATTGTGTTTCTCCATCTCAGTCATCTGTGGACAGAGAAAGACTGGTTGGACTCACATGTAGACTGACCGTCACCGATATCAATGGAAACGTCTCTGTATGCTGGAACAGTTCTAGTATGCCTCTAACATCTGAAGATTTTAAATAAAAACGGTCTTTTCTATAATGTATGCATGTTATCTGACCTAGTTATTGTTATGTAAGGATGTACCGCCCCCCCCGCCCACAGAGTGGTGCAGTGAGATGTGCAGCTCCTTCCTACTGGTGCAGGTATAAAGGCAGGCAACACGCATTTCAGGAGAAATGGAGGCCAATATGTCCCTGATGACTCGTTAAAAGATGTGGTCTGTGGGGCACATGCATCTACTTACCCCTGACTGTACAATACACATTCACTCACAGGTACCGGGATTGGCTTGATTGTGAATGGAGGTAGGTTGTTAAATCCAATAAACTGTTAATAGCCGCACTCCACAGGAAGGAGAATTCAAATGTAATTTTAATTAAAGGAAGTATTATTTAATTATGGTCTGCATTTACCAGAGTCATATTTATTTTGACCTGGTGTATGGTTACCAATACCCCTGTTTAATTTATCATTTTATTTTTTTATTTTACCTTTATTCAATCAAAACAAATGCGCATTGATCTTATTTCCTTAATCATAAGGTTGAAAGATTTCATTTAGAAATGTATTAATTATCCAGCAAAAATATATTTTCTTTAATTGTCTATAATAATTCCTAATCTTTCATTTGCAGAATGCATTAAATCAAACACTGTAGCAGTACAATAGAGTGGAACAATCTAAATAGGAAATAAAAGTGGTTTCAACTAATATTTGAAATGGTATGTGTATATATACATTTTAAACAGAAAAACATTGGGTTTGGATTGTGCTTCTTCGTTGTTTGGCCAATACCCTAAGAAACAACATTTTTAAATTCACCCCAAACCATATTTGAAAGCACACACACATTTGTTTTCATGACTTCGAGCCCAAAAATCAAGGTTTGTACTTTCTCTAGGGGTACCAGTAACACAATTTTCTCCACACAGAAAAGTCTGCCCATGACTGCTGTGACAGAGCAGTACCTCTCTATCTGCTTCAACCTTGACTTACATAGGCCTGCCCTTAGAAGGGCAAACACTGTCAGCCTCTAAACATGGCCCCGACTCCAGAATACCAATACAGTAAGTTTGCAGCAATAACCAAGGTTGTTCAGGCGTAATATGGGCTTGTCAGTCAAGTCCTGAACCATGTAGCAATCAAATGAGCAGGCTTCTGCCCTGTGGCCTCCTTTCAACAACAACAACAACAACGTCAGGTGATATTCACAACACCGGAGAACATGTCCGCAAAATATTGTTTTTTTTTTCTTTTTATGAAATTGATGACAGAGTTTGTCATCTCTCTGCACCTTACTTAATGAACAATAACACTTTTCTCACACATTTGTTGTTGAAGGTTTAGGATGTGCTGTTTTTGAATGCCGGTGTTAACAGATAAACTGAGCTATTCACCCTTCCTCTGTCTCTTTTTCCACAGAACTTCAGAGAGCTGTTGACTGTTTACTGCGACCATCAGAACCAGCGGAAAGGGAGAGGGCGGGGCATGGTCTGGTGTGGCCGTTGCTATGTATGAGCGAGTACAGTGGTGTCCATGGAGACCGAGCACCACAGCGAGCTCCTGGAGACCAGTGATGGGCAGGGGGCGGGGCTTCTGGAGGGAGAGGGTGGGCCGGGGGCTGAGGGGGACTGGAGTGCCCCCTTACCCCTGGGCTTTCAGGTGTCCCTCACCAGCGTGCTGATGCTGGAGCTGGTGCTGGGCTTCAGCAGTAACCTGACTGTGTTGGTGCTCTACTGCGCCCAGTCCAACCTGGTCGACTCGGTCAGCAACATGGTCACGGTGAGCCTGCACGTGCTGGACATCTTGGTTTGTGTCCTGTGTCTGCCACTCACCGTGGCGGTCATCCTGCTCCCAGCGGAGGGTAGCGGAGGGGACATCCTGGCCACGCTGTGCTGCTTCCACGAGGCCTGTGTCACCTTCACCAGTGTGGCCACAGCCATCAACGTGCTGGTCATCAGCCTGGACCGCTATGACATCTCCGTCCGGCCGGCCACGAGGCTGTTGACCCCGAAGCGTGCTGCACTCCTTCTGGCCACTGTATGGTCTGTGTCTCTGGCTGTCTTCTTCCTGCCGTTCCTTGAGGGGGACTTCTTCTCCTCTGGGGAGGACAGCCAAGTGGGGGAGATAGAGGTGGGAGTGTTGACCACTGGCCCTGAGTCCGACACCCCTGCTGGGCTGACCCCCACAGGGTTGACCCCCATCCCCTCCTCGCCCTCTATTCCCTACCACCACCTGCCACCAGTGTGGCAGAACCGGACCCTCCTATGTGTTGGGGGACAGGGCTACCACACTGGGCTGGCCATGTACTACCACCTTCTGTTACAGGTGCCCTGCTTCTTCATCGCTGTGGTCGTCATGCTGTTCACCTACTCCCGCATCCTGCAGGCCCTCAACATCCGTATCGGCACCCACATCAAGAGGGGCCCACGCGCCTCCAACAAGGACACCGGCTGTAGGATCCGTAGGCGGAGACGGAGGAGGAAGGGGCTGACTCTGGCCACAGGAGGAGGGGTCTCCTCCAGCCAGAACCAGCACCTCACCCAGCCGCCCCTCATTCCCTCCTCCACCCCGACCTCCCCTCCGCCCCTCTCCTCCGTGCCCCTGGTCACCTCTGACGGCGGGGCCACGGGGGTCACCAATACTGCCACCACCACCCCCATCGCCACCACCCCGGCTACCCCGGCCCCCCAGGCCCTTGCCCCGATTGACGCCACCACCTTGGCGCCAGGGGGGGGAGAGCGCCCGGGCGTCCAGGCATCCGTCTCAGCCATCATTGCCCTCAGGCGGGCCGTGAGGCGCCACCGCGACCGGCGGGAGCGCCAGCGCCGAGTCTTCAAGATGTCCCTGATCATCATCTCCACCTTCCTGGGCTGCTGGGCTCCTCTGTCCATGGTAAACGTGTTGATCCTCTGTCTGGGTCCCAGCGACAGCCTGGTACGTGTGAGGCTCTGCTTCCTGGCCATGGCCTATGGCACCACTATCTTCCACCCTCTGCTCTATGCCTTCACCCGACAGAAGCTGCGTAAAGCCCTGAAGACCCGTGTCAAGAAGAGGGTGGTGTCGCTGCTGCAGGTGGACCCAGCTCCTAGCGGGGGAACTGTTATTCACAACTCCTGGGTGGAAGGAGGAGGACAGAGGAAGGGACGCAAGCCCCGGCAGGAGGGTAGTGATGCCACCAGTAACTGTCTGACAGTGGCTGTGAGAGAATGAGACTTGTACGGGTTTGTGTGTGTTTGTTTGTGTGTGTGTATGTCATGTTTGTTTGTACGTACGTGCATGTAAATGTTAGTCAACAAAGGTCATTAAACATCAGCAGCATCTCCCTCTGTCCAAGTGTGATGTTTGCAGATGGGCCCAAAGCTCTAACATCAGACTTGCACTTTGATCTTTGTACACAGCTCCTCATTATCCCCCCCCCCCATGGGAACCACAAGATGGCCACTCTGTTTCCATGGAAACAGCAAGTTACAAAGCAATATGTAAGATAGTCTTCGTCATCACAACTGTAGTTACTTCAGATATCCCAGCATCCCTTCCCCCTTATTTTAGTGATAGTCAGTACTCAGTGATGTTAAGACTTTCATTATTCATGCCTTAAAACTAGACTCGGTAAGTGCAAAATAACATGACTAGTTTGGGTACACTCAAATTATAAAAATTTACTCAAATAAAGAAATATTCAGTGCTTTTGATTTTACAAGGCTGGAAAGGAGCTATTTTCGCCTTTTTTGACCGAGTAAATAATGTTAAATTTGTTTGATAAGCAAGTCATGGTTGTGACATTTTATGACTAGCTAAATTGTTTTGAACATCAGTTGCAAGTATTTAGGACGTTTGACACGAAAGCTAGAATATAGTGCTTAGCTTAGCTAGCATGATAGTTAAGCTAACAACACAGTCATAGCTACATAGCTGTACTTACATATTAAACAAAAGGGACTGTGCTAACAATCATTGCACATACGAAGATACATATATTCCAGCAAAGCTAGCTAGCAACTGTTAGCTAATAACTTAGTACAATAGCTGCTTGCTAGAATTATTAGACAGTAGACTCCTGTGTCAGTTGCTACTGATCGATAGCACAGTATGTATATGTTCATCTACAGACTGATTTCTGATCTAGTTTTAGGGGCATCATGTCTAAAATGTTATAGTAATTGAAACAAGTTATACAAACTGTTCATGTCAGACAATGTAGAGTTACCTAGCTAGGTTTCATTAGTAGCTAGTTTGGTCAGTAAACTAATTAGCTTCAGATAGACAGATATCTTCCTAAAGAGGCCTACGAAGCTTGCTAGTTGTGAGATATAGTTTAATGGTAGCTGTTGTCGCAAGAACAATGTTTCATTGATACCCTCACTGTGTACATCTGACAAAACCACATTCTGTTAATTTTTTTTTGTACCTTCATAACAAAATAATTAATTAGAAAAAAATGAGGTAGCTTATTTAGAACGGACACTTACTGGGACTGGCTTTAATTCAGTTCTCACTTGATTCTTGAGGTGCTGAAAGTTTTACTGCATGTCTCTTTACAAGAATGCTGTGTGTGTGTGTTCGCATGTGTGTGTGACATTGTTTGTATGAGATAGTGTACATGCGTTGTGTGTGTATAACTATGTGCAATAAATCGTCAGCAGGTACTGAGCCTCCCTGAAGATATCAACAAAGCATTGGGTGATTGTCTCAAGGGTGGGACTACAGAAGAGGGAGGGATTTCAGCTGTTGATTGATGGCATTGTCCTCCTGTGATGGTGATATGGGTGGAGCACCTATATGGTAGCGGCGAAGAATAACTGTAACTATGTGAATAGGACAGTGTATTTATTTACTAGTGAAACATCATCACTCACATTTTATAGAGGACTTTAAGGAATGAAAGGGCAACATTTGTTAACCCCCACAACTGTTTACCAATGGGACAAGTTAACAGAGTGAGTAACCACTCTGAACCACCAGAGTAAGAATGTCCTGGAGCCGCTTTTGGAGGTTGTTTTCTATCTCTGTATCCCTCCTCCTCAGGGCTTTGTATCTCTCCCTCTTTAGCATGTTCGACATACTGTATACCATAAGCAGATGCACCAGCCCGCCCTAATTTACTTATTGTAATAGGTATTAGCCTAGTTATAACTATGGAGTAGGTAGGCTACATTAAACAGTTTGAGTATAATATGTATAGTTCTCAAGAGTGAAGGAGCTTTTTCAGGCTCTTTTATGGGCTACTATAGGTCCTCTTTTCTTTCCTCTTGTTCCCTCCTACTTCATTTTGGAGCAAGACGTGAGGAATTAATTCCTGTGTATTTATTATGTACATGTTCAGGGATGTAAATACTATAATATCTAGCTCTTAGGGAATTGAGTGGAAGGATTGTTTTGGGTTGCAGCAGTCGTCAGCTGGCCAAAATATGAACCGTGGTGAGTGAGAGGGTGAGAAGAAGTGTGGAAGAAAACAAACATCTACTGTAAATGTATTTGTGTTTCTGTGTGTACTGTACTAAACATGTATGGCCATGTAAATAGATATGATAGTATTGTATTATTTTTTATTGTGTTACTATATTGTATTTCTTATTAGAACAGAACAAAGTATGTATTAAAGAAATTGACTATGATTTTTTTTTACCAATAATTTGACAAAAGAGGAAAGTTATGCTTTGGTGTCACTCCAACACATGCTGGTTTCAAAGAAGTATTGTATGTACTGGTGCAAGAGTTGATTTTTAAACTAAATTCGGCTGAATATTATTGCTTACACACTAATATACACACTAATCACAAACTCAGTAACTTCCTCATTGTCCTGTACGCATGTTACTTTATAGTATTAGTTGTCCCTGTAACTCAGCCTCACCACTGTTCTTGAGCTGCCACACAAATGCCAACATGCACGCACACTTTCACATTAATACAGCGAGTAACTTGCAGAAAGAGTGTGAGCATGTGAGTGTGTGCTCCCTGTCACATGCACCTTGCCTTCCTGCACTCATTCATTGTATTGTAGGTTTGCCCTCTTCAATTAATAATGTTAGCTGCTCAGTTAACCTTGATGGTGGCTCTAAGCATTGGAGTTTTTCAGTGGTTATTGTGAATAGCTCACATAGGACCTAAAGGAAATCAGTATGTTTAATGATGAAGTAAAAAAAGAATAATAATAATTGATCACATTTCCTTTAAGACCAATTACAACGACCATTTCATAAAAAATATATGACAGCCCTCTGACAAAATTATTTCTCCAATTAGTCAGCCAAACTTTTGGCAACATGGGCCAAGAAAATTAATCGACCAAGTTATTGAAATTTACAAGTATTGTAGATATTGCAGTGAGTTTAACACACAAAGGAAAATCTAACTGATTATCAATAGACTGTACCACCACAGTTTCAAACACTAAATGTGTGAAAGGTTTAAACAGAGCAATGTTTAAACAGAACAATAAACAGCATAACATTTAGAAAAAATTGAATACGCTTTAAAATATGAAGTATGTGTCTAAAGTAGACCCCAGTTTTGCCAGGATTGTCCCAGATGTTGTGTACATGTTAATGTAGCAGACAGATGTGAGGCTCCCAGGCTTATGAGGTAACCTCCCTGTGCCTTCAAAATCATTGTTACTCTTCCATAATGGTCAACACAAAGGTTTTTCCCACAGGAGACGCCATGTCAGTGTAAAACCAATATAACCATCAGTCTAAGGATCAGAATGTTGGTTGCTCCCATACAACACACTTTCAACAAGTATTATATAAGGGGAGCTTGAGTGAACAGATAACACAACATTTGTGTATTTATTTAATGAAAAAAGTTATGCAACACCCAATGGCACCAAGTGGTAATATTGTTGCCCCAGTTACACTCAGTAATTTGTTTTTCCACCTTTAGCTGCAATAATTGCAACCAAATGCTTCCCTAAGTTGAATTGTGGCCCACTCTTCCAATCACTGTTGCATTAACTCAGTGATATTATACATGAACTGCTTTCATAGGTCCTGCCATCAAATCCCAACCTAAACATAGGCTAGGCCATTCCAAATATTAGACTTGCGAGATGTATAGTTGCTTGTGTTTTTTTGGATCATGACCCAGGTGCACTTCAGCTTTATCTCACAGATGGATGACCTGACTCCTTTACAATTTTATGGTATTGAGCCAAATTCATGGTCCATTTAATGACGGCAAGTTGACCAGGTCTGAAGCAACAAATATCCTCAAACCATCACCACCATCCTTGGCCATTGATACAGGGTGAAAAATAAGGAGTGAAGGAAGTGTAGCCATTTTTCATTTTTGCACTCCTCCTTATTACTAACCTATTACTTAGGTTCTGTTTATTTAACATCAGATTTTGTATGAAGATCTGAAAACAAATAATGGTGGTGCTGACTATTGAACAGTAAAATGTAGAAATCAAAGAAAGTTGTTCAGTTTATCAGTGATTTGAACAGTAAAACTCTCAGTTTCACCATCAACATTTCTTCATGCCTGAAGCGTTGATGTTTTAATAAAGTGCCATCACTTGGAGCTGAAAAATTTGAAAACATCTCAATTGGGACAAACACTTTTCCACAACACAGAACTGTATACAGACCATATGGCTTGGTCTCACCAGTTCAGTATAGTTTATTCATTAGACAGACCTGTCAGGTCTGCTCAGCCTAGGACAGACTTTATAATAATCCATTCCCCTTATCCCCCAACTGTCCAAACTGATGGTTTTTTTCTTTCTCCCCCGTCTCCCCCCTTCTCCATTCTCCATCCCTGCCACCCTTCTCCCTCCTCTCTCTCTCTCTGATCCCTAAATTTAGCAGCTCTGTCCCAGATTCGAACAGTATTTACTGCTGACTGCAGCCACTATGCTCTTCTTAAATAACTATGTATTTGTCATTCCTCCCTCTCCAATGCTAGAAAGCTAATGAACATGAATGCAGGTAAAGCTGAACACCTTTGACACCAGGTGAACTTGAACACCTTATTAAGACAGATTGTTAACATCCAGCATGTTGTGCTTTTTTGTGTGTGTCTGCATACTGACATGTTTACAGTACAAATAAGCAATAAACTGTATATTCCTCCTCTGTTCATCATATTATTTCCCTTCCGCTCACTGTCCTTCTCCTTCTCTTCCCACCCTCAGTCTTTGTTCACCATCTCTCATCTCTTTTCCACACTCCGTCTTACAGAACAAAGGAACAGATCTGCAATGGCTGTGAAGGAATGAAAGTCACCTTGGGGAGAGAAAGAGAGACTGTCAAGAATAGGAGAAGGAGAGAGAGAGTGGGGAGCGTGGATGGGAAGAAACGGAGGAGAGAGGGGATTAGTGGGAAAGGCTAGGAGACGAGCGGGAGGGAGGAGGATAGAAGGAGAGATGGAAACCGGACACGTTGAGTAACAGAGAAAAAGCACCGCATGGCCCCATCCATTAGAAACATAAGTCTCTGCTTTAACGCATTTAGAGATATAGAACGTCAGAATAAACACAGATGGTTGGAGTCAACCCTGGATGAGAATGTAGAAGCATGCACCACCCCCACAACTGTTACGGCACATAGCCTGGCCCTGGCAAGCTCCTACGCACCACGGGCTGTGGGAAAACTAGAAATCTAGACTGTCAGCCAGGACATTTTCATTTTAATTTGCATGTGGAAAATGTAGCCTGGAAAAGTAGTTCAGATGTGCTATTTGCATCTAGCTGTGTGGCTTACAGTATGTTGTTCTATTTACACCCAAGTTACACAAACAGTAAAATTACAAATTTAGACAACTAGGACACACACAGTAAAATAATATATACAACACCGATAATTATCATTTACAGAACACACACACACAATGCAATAACATATACACAACACACACAGCAAAATAAGATTACACACAACCTTGTTCCATACTAGGCCATAGGGTTGAAACCACCACCACCTCAACAAATAATAATTCACAGTAACCTATAGTCTAACTGCACTCTCTCTAAACACACGCCAGGCAACTAATAAGATGTTTTATAAAAGCTTTTTACAATTCCAGTTGATCTTATTGAACGTTTGGTAGTATACATATTACATCTTGCAACAACAACAAAAAGTACTGAAATGCCAATGTGGAGTTGCTGCATACATTTTTTTGTTCAGTGTCTTAAGTTCAAATACTGTTCTTGCTGAGGTGTGCAGCGCAGCACTGTGACATTTCTGACGCAGCTTGCTGCCTGTCAGATAAGCGTTTGTCTTTGACCCCAGGAGGTGTTCATGGGATGGTGCTGAATTATTCATTAGGATCCTTGTGGATCTGATTAAGTGCTGAATTAAATTGATTACAAAAAAATATTAGCTGCCTGCGCCATCAGAATAATGAGCTGGGCCTTCTGGAGGGATTCAGCGTTGCAGACAGCGGTAGTAGTCTTAACCTTGGCCTAAAGTACATTTGTTTCTATAGATTTCCCCCAGTTTAATAAGATGAATATATTGGGGTTACATTTGAATAAATATTGCAGCCTAGGGTCGTCTAGCGGTTAAGACACTGCTTCCAGTCCACTGCTATATAATGAAACATACTCCTCTGTTTTTACAGCTTCCTCTCAAGAAAAGTATAAAACCTGCATAAAAATATGCATAAAAAAATAAACATTTTTGGAATCAAATAAATATAGGTATATATATATATAATATTTTATTCATAACAACTGGGAAGATTAAAAAATCTTATCTTCTCAGCCACAAAATGTATTTAGAAGCATTTATACCTTCTAGGTGTTAGGTCATGTCAAAACAAGACAATGGTGTTGGTCATGGCCTGTGGAGGGGTCAGTCTGGAAATAACCAGAGCTCCAGGAAGACCCAGTGTTTCCAGAGGACAAACAGAATAAGGAGCAGCATGACAGTCGCAGCCCCCCGAGTTTGGGTCTTTAAGAGCGGGGTGATGAAGTTGGCAGAGGTAGAGACAAACACAAGCACTACGGCCATGACAGCCAGGACAACGTTGATGAGTTTGCCCAGCAGGACGCGGGCGTAGGGGTTCTCCACCCCATCCAGCTGCTGATGCTGCTGTTGTAGCTCTAACTTTGCGATGCGGTTCATGCATGACTCCACCGCTTCCTGTATAAACACACATCTTAATATATTTACGGAGACACAGCTGACGGGGTATGACAGTATAGGCTAATTCTACACACATCACAGCGAGTCATGCTGCATATACTTTCACTGCATTTCTCCACAAAAGGTGGGTAAACGTTTGTGCAAAAGAAACGGTGATTGAACAGTGCATTTACAGTATGTGCATTTTATGATCCGCCACACTGTTGATTAACGTGATATATTCTGGTTCCTCTTCTGTACCTGAGACTCTCTGGATCTCTCATCAGACTGGTAGGCTACTTTCTCCTCCGTGCTGGCCAGCTCCTGTATGAGACTGGACATCTCATTCTGGTGCAGCTCTGTAAGGTCATTCAGCTGTTCTTCCAGTCGGTCATACCTGGATCTTTCCTCCTGAAGACAGTGCAACACGTAGATGTAGTCACTCTGCATCTGACTCCTCAAGTCCTCGATGGCATCCTCCACGTGGGCCTGGCTGGCCTTGGTCTCCTGCAGGCCTTCCAGCAGGGCGTTCCAGGAGCTGTGGTGGCGGTGCCCATGTAGCCTGTCCAGCCCCAACGTTTCCCCTCCTGCCTCGGCCCCGACACGGTTACTGTCCATCGCAGAGTCACTAGAGCATTCGTCATCACTCCCGTCCTTGAGGCTGGAGGCCAAAGCGATGGAGGCTGTGTGGGGTGGGTCAGCTGAATGCCCCTCCATCCCCTCCTCAAATGTGTCTGCGCTGCAGAGTTGGTTGCTAATCAAGCTCGCCATGTCCTTTGGCTTAGACACCGCGGCGTCATGGGTGAGTTCTGATAGCCCCCGTTTCACCCCACCCACCACACTTCCACCAAAGCCGCTGATGCCTGCGCGTACGTTGGCCCCAACATCCTTCAGCCCCTGCTGCACATCCACCAGCACATCCTTAGGCTGCCCGCCCAGACCGTGCTGTAGGAAGAGGGAGGTCATGTGACAGGGACAAAGGACTCAACTAAAGGAGAATAAAAACGTTGAGACGTGCGGGACCGTCTCTCTCGCTCACACGCGATCTCTGTGGCGAAACAAATCCCAATTCACACATGAAGTCCTGAGGTAAGTTTCAATCTAACCCCCGATATGAGAAAAACATCCTTTTTGCTAGTGGGGACTGGCTCAAAAACAATCTGGGGACCGGTGTGTCAGGTTTTTTTATTTTTTGGGGGGACATTTTCTCCCCCCAGGTACTATTAGACTTGGATCATACACACCTGCTGTATCTCTTTGAATTGCTTGTGGTAGTCTTCAGTCTTCGTGTGCAGGTGGGCGATGGTCTGTGCCGACTTCTGGTTCTTCTTCTCGAACACATGTTTGATACGGGAAGTCTGTTGCTTGTTGGCATTATGAGCCAGTCTCAAGTATTCAGCTACATTATCATCCTGTGCCTCCTGCTCTACCCGGATCTGCTCTGTGGCCATCAGGATCTTCTGCTGTAGCTTCTCCAGAGCAGCGCATGTCCTCTGGGCCTCAGCGGCCCTGGACCCTTCGGCCCCTCTTGCTACAGCTCGTACACTGGCCACAGTCCCTCCCTCTTCTACACTGATGTCACAGTCCATGGCATCAGAGACTCCGTAGCTGGCTGAGGGTGTCAGACCCCACGTTGTCTCTTCGCTGTTATCCAGCTAGGAGGCCCGGGGGTGGGGAAGGCATGTTGACAGAGAGCAGGAAAAAAGACAGAGTGGAGTAAGCATGAGGGTGGCATAGGAGGGTAACATTTATCTTTAAAGCAGAAAAAAAACATCACAATGACAGATCTGTTTCCTTTTTTTCATTTAACAAAACCTCAGCCCCGAAGCCTCAGGTCTTCAACATTGCTCCATAGGTTGCTGACAGAGTTGGTTTTCAACATGACTGTGTACAATAAATACCCCTTTCACTGAGCACAAACTAGGTAATCCTGATGTACAATGCACTGACTCTAAGTACCACTCATTGATAAGAAGAAATTGGGTATCCTGTCCTACCTTTAAAGAAGGAAAAGACCCTGCATAGCTCAAATTGCCATAGTTTCAAATTTTGTTGTAAACCGGTTATGACATCACCAGATTACAGAATATTAATTTTATGGAATAGAATGAAACAGAATGTGGCACCAGGAAAAGTACATTTCCTGAGGAAAATGTGGTGCATTTGCTAGCTGGTATTAATTGTTTTAAAAGAGGTGCATTTGCTAGCTGGTATTAATTGTTTTAAAAGAGGTTACGGTTTCTGCAGAAGAAATAATAGTACAGTAACAAAAAGTATGTGAATAAAAAGATTAATTTGAACATGTACATTTTGATGAGTTATCATTCATATCTCTTATAAGCATATTTACATAATTACTATTCATACCGCTTTGAGCATTCATAGTTAAAATGTTTACCCTTGTATTCTTACATTATGTTTTATGCTTTTTAGTACTTATTGTATGCCATGAGAAAATCCTCCTACTTATTTTGCAACAGCCCCTTTCAGACACAATCCAAGTATGCAGTAACCCATGACTCTAAATAAAAGATGAAAGAAAGGTGAAGCGAAAGGTTTTCCTCAGCCCATATTAAGCAGATCATTAATTATTAAGCATGTGCGAGGTTTTGTATGGGGGGCAATGAGCGTGTAGAATTTAGTCAAGATAAAAAATAATTGCTATTTTGAACATGAAGCTAATTTGACCTAAGTTTCATAATGTTTCGGATTTTAGAAGTACACTGATGTAAATGTGCCGCACGTGACATCCAAGCAACTGTGAAATAAAAAGATTTGAAAAATGATTTGGAATTCAAGATGGTCTATGCATATTCATAAGGCTAGCATAGCATCTCTCTCCCCATTGAAGACAGGCAGTATGACTTCAAAAACCCTCATAGAATATTCAAAATGTATTAAAAAAACAAGATCTATCCACCTATTTAAAGACAATAATGTGGTCAACTACTCACTTGGTTAGGGAATAGGGACTAGCATCTGTTAAATGAATCCAGTATCTGTGATAAAACCCACTTGACAAGGCTCAAGCCACGTTCTGTTCAGCTTTGAAACCGCATACTCCCAAAACATGATGAAATCTCACCATTAACAAAAACTGTAAAGATAGCATGTCTTGGGGTATAATGTTTAACCCATCTGTAACTTTGTCATTCATCATTATTCATGATTCACTTAGGATTATCTTTAATCATGGTTACCTCAAGATGGAGGTTCAAGAGTTTATAAACAAAATAAAAGTGACTCCAAAATTATGGAAACAGATAATCTACTAATCATTTATTTTGGGTGTACAATAATCTCAAACACAACCAAATCAAACTATAAATATGCAACAGTATTCACAAGCTTGATGTAGTCATGTAAATGAATGTAATCAGGCACTAGTTAAATGCAAACAAATTGGCACCCCTAAAAATGTTTTTGGCTAGAGTAACAAATAATATGCCTTTTATCAATGGCTGAAGAGTTGCCAGTAATTGTAATACAGTACCTTCCATTTGGAGATGGCAAAGTATTACCCATTAAACAAAATCTTTCTACATAAAATGATTGAACAATTACATTTTATGGATAAAATAATACAGTAGCTCAGTTTTAGATATTTACTAAAGGTTTTTTTGCTCAAAGGTGCCAGTCATTTTGGAGGTGACAGAAATTGCAAATGAGTTGTTGTTTAAAATTGCTGTTTTATTTTTGTTACAGTCAAAGGGCCATACATGTGGTTTAAAACATTGGTGTGTATCATCACAAAAAAGAGCAGTGTGATATTTGCTAGTGAATTGAACTTGAAGTGAAAATCAAAATATGTCCATTCCGTTGATTTGTGTCCCTCATTACGCATGGAGGTTCTATAATAATGTTCAATATTTTAAGGATATTACAAATCTTCTTTACTCCATTATGCAACTTTTATATGTTTCTGAAATGTAAAACAAATTTAAGATAAAAACTGAGTGTAACTGTAAATGGTCTGAAGTTGAAAAGGAAAGTTAACGTGAGCATCTCGATAAATCATTAGTGTACAGTAGGAATGCTTAATACACCCGTGCACTAAAAAGGTTTTTCCAGAACAGTAGTAGCTTTGACCTACTACAGTGTAGGTTTATTATATTTTGTACAATGTGTTGGAAGACTGCTAATGATTCAAACCTTCTCAAACGGCCCAATTCATACTCTAAGAGCATGTGCTCCCACAGAAATGGAATTTGTGCTGCATGCAAGACAAAGTATTACTGTGTCAACTTCTGTGTTTGTACTGTGTGTCGATATCCATGGGTGAACATTGAAGACTGTAGCATCAAGTCTGATCTGTAACCACATTTTGGAAGCTTGTAGAATGATCCTAGCTAGCCTACTTTTGCAAGTTTGTAAGTTTATGTTATCAATATTATATTTTCTGAATAACAACAAGAGCAGCCATGGCAACAAATGTTCCGCTGTGAATCCTCTAAGACGAATGTGCAGGTGCTTGTCTCTGCACTCTCAGACTCTTCACAGGTTTACTGCATGGGGAGGTATTGTATTTTAAGTGTTGTAGGTAGGTAAAAGTCTACTCTGCTGGAAGGGGCTGGACCTTTACTCCTAACTAATCAGTTACCTGGCATTGCTACAACCAGGTGCAAGTTTCACAATGTTGTGGCACCAATGAAAGCTAGTTTAGGGGCCCCTCCACCTCTAGCAAGATCATATTAACATTACCCCCCACACCACTGTCTGCTAAAATCTTCTGTTATTATAATTGTGCGACACATACAGTATCGTCAGTTTACTTAAACTAAAGTGATCACTTGTATGTAAAATAAGAGAGTGAAGGACATTTTCTTTCCTTTAGTTCTTGCTGCAATCAAAATCTAACCATACTGGCTTTCGCTTTAGCAAAAGCTTTGAAGTAAGGACCTCCAGATCCTGCTCAATACAGATCATTGCTAAACCATTTAGTCTTTCCTGGGATATGGTTGACTGCAAGTCGTTTAAATAGGTTTCAAGCAGGAGAAATGTTCACATGAAGCAACAGTGGGAGATAAATTCAAATGTAAACGCGGAAGGGCAATGCTGAAATCACTATACAGCTACCAGAGATTCTTCCTGTAGAATTAATCATGCAACATAAACAAAACACAGAATCACCGACTTATTGATTAAACTAACCCCTGTGTATTTTATGTAAAATATTAATGTTAATATGTATTTTCTCAAAATGTGTTTCATTTCCTTTGGGATTTCTAATCAGTAAAAAAATGTGGCACTTCCATTATTTGGAGGTTAGTCAAAATCTTTTATTTTAACTGGCCTCCATTTGATCAGCTGACATTATCATGGTCGTTAAGCTTGTCTGGCCATAGCGCACGTTCACCCGAGAGAATGATAGTTTCATTGACCACCAGATCATCAAATTGCAATTCTGTATATAATACATGCTACTAGGCAGCAAGGGGCCCCCGCTCCCCATGGGGCCCCAGGCAAGAGAATGCCCCAGGCTTTTCTAGTTCTGGGGCATTGCTGGCTTTGGCAGGGGCTTTGGACAACTTGGTGGGCTCTGCCGGGGCTTTGGACAACTTGGTGGGCTCTGCCGTGGTCCTGGACAACTTGGTGGGCTCTGCCAGGGCTTTGGACAACTTGGTGGGCTCTGCCGGGGCTTTGGACAACTTGGTGGGCTCTGCCGGGGCTTTGGACAACTTGGTGGGCTCTGCCCGGGCTTTGGACGACTTGTTGGGCTCTGGACAACCTAATGGGTACTAAGCTTCTCGTCATTTACAGCAGGGAGCTGGACCTCCAGTTGGGCCGGCAGGGGTGCTGGGCCTCTTCAGACGTTCACGATGTCCCCCCATCTGTAAGCGGGGCCAATAACAATACACCTTATTGGCATCTGACCTAAACCAGCCAGTAGCTATACAGGAACATAATGGTTGGTTATGTTGTGAAAAGTTATGTCCATTACTGTTCACTCTCTACATAAACAAAATCGGTGATGAGATAAGAAAGAGTAAAATTAATCTATACGCTGATGACACTGTCATGTACTCTACCGCTTTGACGGCTGACCATGCATTATTGCAGTTGGAGACAGACTAAGATACAACATTTGTCTTTTTTACAACTTAAACTAGTTTTAAATGCAAAGAAAACAAATTGTATGATTTTTAATACTGTAGGTCCAAAAACCTGGATGAAAATACAATTGCACTCACATGCTTAGATGGCTCTCGAGTGAATCAAGTCTCTGCATACAAATACATAGGAATTTTGCTGGATGATAAACTATCTTTTAAAATACATGTTGATGAACTCTGTAAAAAGGCTAAAGATTAAGCTAGGCTTCCGCTACAGAAACAGAAAATGTTTGTCACCCACAAATAGAAAACAAATTTTGCATGCTACGTTTATGTCGGTTATAGATTATGGGGATATTATCTACATGCATGCTACAGCATCCACACTTAAACCACTGGATGCTGCTAATCCATTGCGCACTTGGTTTACGGGTGCTAGCTACAGAACTCACCATTGTAGTTTGTATCAAAGTGTGGACTGGACTTTGCTATCCTTGAGACCAGAACAACATGCTCTCGTATTTGTCTATAAAGCTCTTCAAAATGAACTACCTTCTTATTTATCATCATATATCAACATTAGAAATATAACTCAATAACTAGATCTCAAGCCTGGATTACACTTGAGGCACCTGCAATCTCCACAGACTTGGGTATGACTGCCTTTTCCTGTTACGCTCCCTGCTTATGGAATTGCCTGCAGGCCAAACTTAAACTTGGGACTCTTGTCTCCCTTGCCCATTTTAAACATTTATTGAAGGATTTTTGATTCTGTGTTTCTTGTAACTGTTTTGGGTAATGCAAGTTCTTGTGCTATCAGGGGAATAACCTCTGTGTAAATGTAACAATCTGCTGCTGTCTTTGTGTTAACTGTGATCGTTTTTACCTATACTGATTTTTATTTGCGTAAGCTTTTGTTTTCTGTGCACTGACAAAGGTCTGAGACTTAAAACAAGCTACACAGATTTTGAAATATACAAAATTTCAAAAAGTGTTTTCTCCCTAAGCACTACATTTTCAAAATACAACACCGCCACACTCATTTTTGGTATAAAAAAGCAGAGGTTAGTAATTGACACAGCCAGGTAACTAGAACAGTAGGTCCAGGCCAACACACTAATAATAAATACACAACATAGCCAGTTACTTTACCAAGTGAGTTTGATTGAGGACACATTGCCAGAAACTATCTAGGAGAAATTAAGTTTACATGCCTTACAAGAGGACCATACAGCAGATTGTTCATACAACAACAGTTATGGGATTTGAACTAGCAGCTATTGAGTTATTTATTGGGAGGTTGTGGTATCAAGTTTTATTCAAATTAGATCAAAATGACATCAAAAGTTTTGCACTTCTTAACGGTGATTACATTATCTGCCTTTATGCAGACGACAATATCTTGTAAACATCTGAGCCCTTAGTGAGTGTTTAGGTAGTATGAGAGAGCTAACAGAGCTCTAAGGTGTGGTTCTGGGTGCTGGGAAGATGATCAATTAGTTTAACAAAAAAAAGAGGCTATGTATTGATGTGTTGAAGGGCTTTGTGCATGGATCTGCAGGTCCCTGGGCTAAAAGGTACCGCCATACATTGAACAGTGTACATTTAGTTAAAACGAGTTATGTAACTATTTCAAAACCGGGTATCTGATGTACGTAATCCTCCAGAGTGGTACATCAGGCATGCACTGATTGTACATGACTTGTATGTAAACCTCAAGAGTATTACATGATCTGTATTTTCAGAGGTATTACATGTATTTGCTAGAGAGATATATATGTATGCTTCGTACACTGTTTCCACTGTGTGAAGACAAGTGACCTGCATTTGTTTATTTTATTACACCTAAGAGTTATCGCAGACCTCCCCAGGCCCAATATCCACTAAAAAACTGAGGCCACTGAAGGAATAACACCGATGATTAAAGCAATGTACTTCGTCTTGTGCTATCTTTGAGTGTGTTGTTTTGTTTGTTCTCAGTGGGGGTTTTGTTGTTGTTTTCTGTCTGTTCTCTGTGGAGTTTTATTCTGTTTGTTTTTAATCATTGAACCTAAACTGTATGTGCAACCACGTATACGCAGGACCCAGCTGTAAAAGAGACCTTGGTCTAATTCTGTGTACCTTGTTGAAATAAAGGTTTATAATGTTCCAACTTCTCACTACGCAGATGTGTATCATGCCGATTTACATAAAGTTTGTCGTAGGTTCTGATGTAGGCAGCTAGCTATGTTTTGTGGAAATGTGAGTCTTTTTGAGGAGAGCTAGCTAACCTTTGGAAAAAGCGTACCTTTCATTGTTGGAGCAAATACATTCTAACGTTGAATATAGTGTGAGGACGGGGAATCAACACATCCTTGGTAAACTCGAACTTAATGATCAGAATAAAAATGTTGTGTAAGTCTCTCGTGTATACAGTTGGGGTTTCGTTTTGTTTGAATCATATGTCTAGAATTTGAGCTGAATTTAGGCAATCATTTGACTGTTTCGGCCATGTCAAAATTCTAGTTTTTGGTACTTTAAACTGTTTGGGATTAAGGGGAGCGTAGAGTGTGTTTTCTGCTTAGTTGATTTGTGAATTATATATACATTATTAGTGTCATATGTCGGCATATGCAATGTAGTATACAGATTTTAATTTAACATTGAACTCCAACCCCTCGCGCTAGAGGAATTCTCGCTCTAATTTGTATCCACTCAAATGGGAAATAATTATATCCTCGGGATATAGTTATTCTTATAATAAGCAACTGAACTACGCTTTTACTTGGAACTTGAGCGACATCATGTGGAAGTGAACCAATAGTGACAGTTTCCATTTTATAAAGCTTTCTTGACATGTCAACGCCGACGTGCCGAAATAGCTCAGTTGGGAGAGCGTTAGACTGAAGATCTAAAGGTCCCTGGTTCGATCCCGGGTTTCGGCAGTTGGTGGTTGTTTCCATTTTGGAGTGCAAGGTCGAATTTTCCATCTTGTGTAGATATTGGCAACATAGTTACATTATTATTTTTTCTCGATTGCTTACAAGCATCGAACAATACAGAAGTTACATTAACAAAACTCTTCACACAGTCTGCAAAACGTAAGTGTACGTGAACCAAACTGAATAATTTCTCATCACTTTCACACAAAATGCATTCAATGAACACATTCCCCAAAATCCATGAACTCTTTTCTCATTAAAACTCAAACACCTACAAAACAATATATTCACAGCACATATTTTCTCAAATGCTTACACACTGTTCTCAAAACGGTTAAAAACACATTCAAAACAGAATGATGGCAACTGGTGTGCATTTCTGCAGTAACCAGATAAAATATAAAGAAAATGTTTGATATTTGTTAGAAAATGTTAATTATGTTAGAATATTTAGTCAGTCCAAACACAGTTGATTGCAGTTTCAACTGAAAACTGACCCAAGTGTTGTACACTGTGTCCTTTGAGAGAAACGGTGAATGTGTGAAAGAACTCCGGTCTCAATATATCCAGGTAAGATGTCTGTTCAATAACCAAACAGGGTATTTACACATTTACACATAATGGAAAGTATTGTAAAACCATGGATTTACTGTTTTTTTAGAGAGTAATGGAGATGGAAGCCAGTCAAACTGCACATAAATTCATCTTTGTGGATGAAGCTGGATTCAACCTGGCAAAAACAAGCCACAGGGGAAGAAATGTGATTGGATAGAGAGCCATGGATGTCCCAGGCCAGAGAGGAGCTGACATCACAATGTGTGCAGCACTGTCCAATGATGGTTTGCTGTTACACAAACCACTCATTGGCCCCTACAATACACAGAGGCTAGTGATTATACTATACTTGTTGATGTTTTTTTGTTTTTGTTGCAGCCCTGGAATTTGGGTAAATTCGTTTTTTATTTGAACTTATTATTTTTTTAAAGTAAAATTTACTATATGCAAAGATGTAGAAAAAATAAAGGATATTCCTTCAAATTGCTGCGTTTGTGATTCATTCTTGTTCCATATACTTTAGTAAAGTCATTAGTGAGGTGTTTTTCTTATTCTAAGATCAAATACTGATGTACAAGATAAACCTACAAGATAAAACTTCGTCATTTATGTAATGATCCCTGTCGTTAGTGTTTTTTAGGTCAGTGTGTTATGAGTGACAGTGTGTGTTTCTGAGTGAGAATTGTTGCCAGTGTTTTTTGGTGGAACAAGCTTGTTTTGAGACATGTATGAAGTGTTTTGGTGGTTTTAGTGAGTTTTGGAGGTGAGATTAACTGTTTGGCAAAGATTTTGCATGTTAGAAATGCAGACTGTGTGAAGAGTTTTGTTACTGTTGTTTCAGTATTGACCAATGCTTGTTAGCAATCGAGAAAACTGTAACTTTTGGTAGTGTGACGATACACTTAGCTCATAAGACGAGACGATACACGATATTGGATTCACGAGAACGAGACGATATTTTAACACTAATTTTAGAAATCTTCACTGATGATATATATGACCGGAAAACAGTATTTTATTCGACTGAAAGTCACAAAATGCAAAAAATGCAGTTGCATTTTGAAATGTTTTAACTAATCATCTTGTAATGTCACTTCTGCTCTACTTTCTGAGTATAAGTTATCATATGCAGTAAAAGAAAGTACAATATGCAAGCACTGTAAAACGTTTTGCTACAACCTTAACTGACCAGCTTCTCTCCTGTATGATTTCACATGAGAAAAAGCAGATGTCTCTCGTTATTGCCATGGCTCTAGCACGTGACTGTGGAATTTGAGATGCAAAGGCATTTGTCAGCGTAGTATGGCCTTTCAGTGTTTTCTTGAGTTTATTTGAGAGCTGTGGTGGTTCTGTAGGGGTCTGGGTATAGTGCTCGTGTTAGCCACGGTGTACGGCACTATTTCCTTATAGTGCTTACATATTGCTTATGTATTGTCTGCCACTCTGTCGCCGTGTATCACCGGGTACTAGGGATGGGCACAGATAGTAGAATATTCGAACACCCGAAATTAATTTAGTATCACCATGACATTTGAAAAAAGTATACGTTCTTAAGTTGTTTTCATAACATGCACACCTTCACACGTGTTTGTTGTTTACAATCGTCAATCAAAGCGGTAGTGTGGTGGGGTCCAGTCAGAATGCATCAGAATGACGCAAATGTTAGCAAGAGAATGGAAGTTAAGATGGAATATATTTAGGCCTATTGAATTAATGTTACCTACGGAAAAATATTTAGCCACAACACGCTACGTAAAGTTCGGCTGTGGAATCGAAAGGTGTTTAAGAGTGCAGAAAACGGTGACTAATATGCTATTATAGCTGGCTGTAATAGCATATAACGGTGCAAATAGCATACAGCTGGCTAGCTTAACCAACTAGCTTCCCTGGAGTCTCTTCCATCCAATAAAGACAGTGTTATATGTTGAGAAATATTGTCTTCTAGTTCTGTAGCCGAGTTTTGCGTGTCAACCACACATCTTCCGCTGATAATCTCACCCTCAACTTCGTCATGCTGATATCGTGTGCTAGCTTTTCACCTTGAAATGAAATATCGACACGTTTTAATATCGCGAGATCTTGTGGCACAATATCTCGTCACACCCCAACTCTATTTATACACAACAGTTCAAAAGTTTGGGGTCACTTAGAAATGTCCTTGTTTTCGAAAGAAAAAGCAAAATTTTTGTCCATTAAAAAACAAACATCAAATTGATCAGAAATACAGTGTAGACACTGTTAATGTAAATGATTGGAGCTGGAAACGGCAGATTTTTAATGGAATATCTACATAGCCGTACAGAGACCCATAATCAACAACCATCCATTTTCCAATGGCACGTTGTGTTTGCTAATCCAAGTTTATAATTTTAAAAGGCTAATTAATCATTAGAAAACGCTTTTGAAATTATGTTTGCACAGCTGAAAACTGTTGTGCTGTTAAATAAGAAATAAAACTAGCATTCTTTAGACTAGTTGAGTATCTGGAGCATCAGCAATTGTGGGTTCAATTACAGGCTGAAAATGGCCAGAAACAAAGAACTTTCTTCTGAACCTCGTTAGTCTGTTCTTGTTCTGAGGAATGAAGGCTATTCCATGTGAGAAATTGCTAAGAAACTGAAGATCGTATAACGTTGTGTACTACTCCCTTTGCAGAACAGTGCAAACTGGCTCTAACCAGAATAGAAAGAGAAGTGGGAGGGCCCAGTGCACAAATGAGCACGAGGATAAATGCATGAAAGTGTCTAGTTTGAGAAATAGACGCCTCACATGTCCTCAACTGGCTGCTTCATTAAATAATGCCAGCAAAACAACAAAACACCAGTCTCAACGTCAACAGTGAGGAGGCAATTCCGGGATGCTGGCCATTTTTCCAATCTTCCTCTGTTCAGTGTCTGTGTTCTCTTGCCCATCTTAATCTTTTCTTTTTATTGGCCAGTCTGAGATATATCACCTCTTCACTGTTGAGGTTGAGACTGGTGTTTTGCCTGTTTTGTCAAATCAGCAGCCTCAATAGTAATGACAATTTCACCAGGGGGCGATGTTGATCTAATAGTTTACTGTTGCACATGTTCTTAGTTTCCAGCTAAGCTGTTCTCTGTGGCTGTAGCCTATGTAAAGTCCCTGACAGACCAAGCTTTATTTATACTCTGATCACAATTAAAACAATCTGGATCACAATCAGAATAACCTTTATTTGCAAGACGTATAAGGGCTGTAGTTTTTGGTTGGAACTTCAGTGTGAAATATTTATTAACCTATGTTAAAGATATGCTCTCTTCAATAAATGAAAAGCCTTTGTAATCTCTTTGATTGACAAAAGTATTTTACATTGTGAGTGAAATTCGTCCTGAAATCACACTTATTTTAGAATGTGATGTAATTATTTCTTAAATTGTGAGTTGTTAAGTTTTTCATAAAAAATATAGAGACATTTGGATATTTTAATGGGATAATTCTCAGCTATATTTTCTTGCCATTATACATTTTCTTTTTTAGATTTACATTTCAAGTTCAAAGAGTTGGTGCTTTTCCCTCCTTGTCAGTCAGTTTTGCTCTTAGAACTAACATTCTTAAAGATGGTGCCACAACACTGTTATGTCACTTGGGTTCTGAAAATTTCAGAAATACTGAAAAATAGTCATAGTTTGTCCAATGTCAGTGTTTTAGTATGGACATACAAATGCTGCTTTTCCAGGAAAATACTTTAGCAATGATTTAGAGCCCAGCCTTTGTTGAATTCATTTATTTTTTCTAATTATTTTTACTAAGCCACTGAGTATTTATGTAATGATACGTACATACATTGTAATAATTTATTTCCATTAGCCTCATTTCCAATAGGCTCAAAACCCCTTTTTTTACTGTACTGCCCTCTCTGTTCACTGTGTTAAAAATGTTCTGTATGTATTTATGTTTGTGTCTTTTTTTAATAGTGTGCATCCAACAATGACAAAACTTGTTACATAACAGAAACGGACCTCCCCGCTCCCTCCCATTCCCCTACCATAACATAAACCCCTAGACCACACCCGCCTTCCTGCAGCTATCCAACACATCCACAAACATGCCTATGTCCTCTTCGTTCCCTGTGTTGCAAAGTGTGTGTCTTTTTAGTGTGTCTTTTTATGGCACAATATAGTGCTATGAGTTATAGTGAAGGTTTAACTTTCACAAAGTTCACAGAGTTTGCACGTGGCAGTACATCCAACAATGACAAAACTTGTTACATAACAGCAACTGCAGACGTCCCCACTCCCTCCCATACCCCTACCATATCATAAACCCCCAGACCACACCTGCCTTCCTGCAGCTATCCAACACATCCACAACTCTCTCTATGTCCTGATTAATGCCCTTTGGCATTTCCTCGTCATTCCTTGGCTCACTATACATATGCTGTCCTTTAGCCCACACTCTTAGTCCCGCGAGTCTCCTCTCCGCCTCGCTGTGTTTAGTCTGGACAATGGCTACATCATCATCATCATTTGAAAGCTTTCTGGTGAACTCCAGACAGGCTTTCACATGATGGGTATCGAATGAAGTAAAACAAACAAAGGTATCCAGCACTCTACTGGTATCGGTATCAATTTAAGGGTATTGGTACGGGTATCATACATTTTTAAACGATACCCAGCACTACTTTCAGGTGGTACTTTTTGACTAACAGCTTCTTTCTTGCCATAGTGTTGTGCAGAGCTCTTGATTTGGTTGACTCGAGCAGTGTTATTAGCATTGTCAGTCTTCTTGTGTGAGCGCTGAGTTTTTATGGAGAGCTTTTCTTTGGGGGTGCTCGGGTGGTGTGATGCCGATTCCACTCTTTATTGGTGATCCAGTTGTGCTCACTGGAATTTCGAAATACTTTATTATGATATTATGTACCCTTCTCATAAAATGTATTTTATGACTTTATCTCTGACCTCTGTAGAATTCTCTTTGGCCTTTTTTTATTTTAGATTCACAGCCTGACCGGTTATGCTTCAACAGTGTTGGTTCTATCAATAAAATGTGACGGCAACTTTGGTGGTTCCCAGTTGGAGGCCAATGATGAGGTAATTGCTGGGGCAGTTTCTTCATCTGTGTTGACTGGAAGCTTCCACAGCACAGCGTTTGAATATAACAAGCAACATGGTGACATGTCCTGTCACGGCAGGCCAGCTATGCCAGTGAAACCCAACACTTTCTCTCCCTCATATGGAGCACAGACACTTGTTCATTGTCATTAATGCCCTCACCTGTGCTCTGATCACAATCCCTACATACATTCCTTTTCCCCTCATGTGTCTTGTCTATCATTTTTTGGATTCCGTTCATTTGTACATTGTTGTGTTTTCCTGTTTTGTTATGTTCTAGTACTTTTATTCAAGTCCTTCATTCTCCCTGCGTGTGTCCTGCATCCATCTTCATTGTTACCCATGGTTTATTGTTTCTTAAAACAATTTCCCATGAAATCAATGTTACCTGACATTAATTGCATTGATGTGTGTGTGTGTGTGTGTGTGTGTTTGCGTGCGTGTTGTCCCTTGAATTCTTTATTAGGGTGAATCCCTTATGTGTCAGAATTGACCACTGGAGGGCCCAGTTGATAATGTCAATACCTGTTCAAATTCCTATCTGGGAGAGGCGATGACTTGTCAACAGGTGAATATATTCCCAAAGAACTTCTTATAACAATAGGTTGGCCAGTAACATATCATATAGAGGTGGCGGTCATAGTAGCTAGACTGTACTGCAAAACTCCATTGTTTAACTCGTACCACCATCATCAGAAACACTAGTAATGTCAGCAACCTGCTGAATCAGTGCAGACTCAACTCCTGAGCCACACTGTGGTGGAGCTCCTGTACACATCATGCTGTGGGCAGGAAAGGAGCTTAAAGAGATGAGAGGGGATTCACTAATGCTAGGACGCTTTGAGTGTGGAAAGGCTGTAATGGTAGGGTTAGCTAGAGGCCTCACCAGCGCAGCCTTAAATTTGGTGTCACTTGTCTAAGCTCTGAAGCAGGGCTCACACACACTCTAGACACTCACCGGTAAAATAATTCACACATAGCTAACTTTACCAGTCTTTGCAGTAATCCCTTTGTATTGAATAATTCCATAAGAGACCATGACAACATAAAGTTCATGATTTGGGGCACTAAACTGAATCCATAGAATGGTATTTTGAAGGAAAGTTTGTTGACTTATATTTGACATTTCAATCTAACAGCATAACTGAGAAATAATATATTGCATTTTGGCCAATGTGGTTTCATATGAAGCTTTATCTCTGTGACATTATTATTATTGTGATCCCTCAAAGTCATGCAGTTTCTATTGTCCTCTTTTTTGAGGCTTTTGTATTAAATCATGTTGTTGCTTTATGGAGAACTGATTGGAGATATTGCATTCCATAGAATCATGTAAGTATGAGCTTGTAGCATTTCCCTGTATTTGTGTGGCCACAGAAGCATTTGTTAAATGTCAAATAGTTGAAAGGTGAGTGAAATTAAATGTCACCCAGGACTGAATCAGCAAAGCGTGGCGTGAGGACAGGTTGAACCATATGTTTCCTTCAGCAAACAGGCCCACTTCCTCATGAACCCTGTCTGAACACACTTCCTCTAGCACAGATCTGCTAGAATTAACTTGCTTAGACCCTTTTAGCTAGCAAGGCTAAGCAAACTACGTGCAGTAAAACCAACTGTGTACTTGAGCAACTGAGAAAACAGGATGCATGGTTGGCGTGCTAAGCTTAGAGGCAACTTCTGGTTGGCTGGAGGGATGGAAGTGTTGGAGGGATTTCAGCTGTATCAGCTAATCATGTTCCTGGTCAGGAGAGCAAAGAAGACACCCAGGAGCAAGAGGGAAGACACACAACTATACACAAACACAGTAATCTCTGTGAAGTGTCTGTCATATATCCCGTAACAGACATTCCACATATTTTCCTCGCAAATTTGAGTGTAGCAAGTGGGCAAAAACACTGTTTTAAAATAACGTGGTTATTTATCTTTATCTGTATTTATCTGTTGTCACGTAATTAGACTAAGAAAATGTGATATAACTGTGTTGAAATTTACAAGGCATAGCTGTGGTAGCACTTGAATAACCTCCGTGTAAATGTAACAATCTGCTGCTATTTTTGTGTTAACTCTGATCGTTTCACCTTAACTGATTTTTATTTTTGTGTTTTACCTAAACATATTGTTGATGCAAGTTATTGTGCTATCAGGGTAACAATCTGCTGAACTGCTTTGGGAAACTCTTGTCTCCCTTGCCCATTTTAAACATTTTTTGGAGGATTTTTGTTTCTGTGTTGCTTGTAGCTGCTTTGGGTAATGCAAGTTCTTGTGCTATCAGGGGAATAACCTCTGTGTAAATGTAACAATCTGCTGATGTTGTATAATGCAAGTTCTTGTGCTATCAGGGGAATAACCTCTGTGTAAATGTAACAATCTGCTGATGTTGTATAATGCAAGTTCTTGTGCTGCTGCTGCAATTAATACACTGATGCAAAGTATTATCTCACGAAAGGACTGACAAGTTTATCCTGGTGCTGGAGCGTGAGGATTGAGATACCGGGGTGGAGAGTTCTCCTGGAGGGTGGTTAGAGAAATGTAACAACCTGACATTTTTTTGACAGCCTCAATGACATTTTTTACTTGTTTTGTGCTATCTATGATTAGACCTAAACTGTATGTCTTTTGTCTGTACTCCGTGTTTTTTTTCTGTTTGTTTTTAGTCATTGAGACTAACCTGTATATGTAAACTTGTATATGCAGGGCCCGGCTGTAAAAAAGACCTTGGTCTCAGTCTGTGTTCCTTGTTAAAATAAATAATTAATAATAATAATAATAAAACATTTTGAGTTGTTGTAACTGTAGTTTTCAATTCAATAGTTGTTTAGTCTGAAAATGTGAGAAACATATTCATTTTGTGGGTCATGTACCTTATTGTTACATTCAAACAAAAAACATTTTCACAACACATAGGTCTAGGTAGTATTATTTTTTCCTTAGTGATTCTACCGGTGAACCGTCAATTAACCTTTCAATGTAACTGTTTACAAACAACATATGAATAAGGCCTCAGGGCCTAGTTTTACCTAAGATAAAGGAAAGCCCTGGTTTGTAGGCCACATCAGGTCTGCCAGTCACATTATGTAGTGTAATTCCCACTGGAATCAAGCCAGGGTTGGGACATCCATCAAGGGGCATTGTTAAATCACCAACAATCTGCATTTAGAATGCCCTGTGCATATTCAGACAACAGCTCACACACACATCACAAGCTTTTTCCTAGAGCAGTCAGTAATGGCATTCTGCAGCCTGTAAACAGGACTTTCACTGACTCGCTAATGACAAACACAGAAAAGCCAGACGGGCTTCCTGGTGACATAAAGACTTTAACAAAGTAAAGCATCGCACAGTGACCAATTTGAGCCAGAACACAAGATATCAGATAAACCAGGACCAGGTATAGACACTCACGCTATGACACTCTTCCAGGACCTATAGAGTTTACATAAAAAAAACATCTAAACAATGTTTATGACAATACGCTGATCCAGACAGTAAACCATTGAATAATTATTGCATGATATTTTCGAGAGACACAGGTATGTACCCAAACACAGGTATGTACACTGCCTGTGAACTCTGCTGAGTTTAACTACCACATTAGCCATTCACATGGCAGATGTACAACATGTACTTTGGATTCCTGGAAGTTCCCTCATCATGCTGTTCTGGCACGGGTGAGTTGAGGGGAGGGGTGTTGTAGGGTACAAACCAGAATTCTTCACTGACATCTTTAAATGAACTCTTAAAGATGTCAGTGTCAAGAATTCTGGTCACAATAAATGGACATATAACAATCCTATATAACATATGTTACAAGATGAGGGTTTGCAGCTTCCAAACAGACCTGCACAGTACTCTAGACTTGGTGTGCTCTTGGATCTTAAGGCTTTGTTTTGCTAACAGCTGTTCTCAATGCACATTAGGCTACTATGCATATCTTTGTGCTTTGGCACTAAAAAATCCGGCACCAGGACAATTTTCCACCAGCAGAAAGAACGGAATGTGAGTTATGTGTCATTTTTCTGCATCAGAGAAAAATCATCCCATTGTGTGACAGACCTTATCCATAAAAAGCATATCTGACCCACACACACTCCCACACTCACCCAGTGGGCCACAGAGGTACATTGTTTCATTTTGTTATTCATCAGTACCACACGGTCACAGGGCCCAGTGGAGCTCAGTTGGTTGAGCATTAGTTATGGGTGTGATTCCACAAAGTGCCAGGAAGATTTTATTTTTTTAAATATATCCAATGACTACTGTAAGTTGCTCTGTATAAGAGCTTTTGTTAAATGTAAAATAAGTGGAATATCATTAAACATTTCATTTCCTGTGTTTCTTCAGACATTTAATTTCCTATGCTGATCTGTTTTGCATTCTTATACAATACATTATCCATAATGTATCTCCAAGTAATAATGAAATTATAGTGTTTCATCACAACATTAAAACACCAACTATGATTGCCTTGGAGGTAAGGGATCTAACATTAAGCAACATACGGCAGCTAGCAATACAGCCTGCTGCCTGAGAACTCAAACTGAAATCCTCCACTACAGTATAATTCGCTACATATTTCATGATATAGGAAGTTATTAGATGTGACGCTATGTGGCATGCCTTGGCGGTTTTAATTCTCATTCAGAGGGACTTACAAAGCATATGTCTATGGACCCTTGTGTTGGAAACTGCCATGTATTTATAACATAGAGAAGAAGCCATACTTCCAAGTGTCCCTGAGCACATAAAGATTTAGCAAGGACTATTTAGAAAAATGCTAATGTTGTACTGCCTGCATCTCTGTAGGGCAATATAATGCACAGCATTAAGCTGGAACCATCAATATGTCATACCTGACATGATGAATAAATTTCATATTAACAAAAAATGCTAATACATTTGTTTGTTTGAAGAGCCTAGTGTTTGGGACTTGTATTGTTGATGCTAGTAATGCTCTTGTTTAATTACGCACTCTGGAGTTTTCATACAATTTCAACAAGTAGTGGTGCTCATTAGTCAAAATGGGCAAGCATGTACCATGTATCACCCATTTTATATATTTTACAAAGCCCATTAGAAACTAGAAAATAAAAATCATAATGGAACTGATGGCAGGTGATCTCACCATGAACTGGATTTGATGTGGTTTTGGTTAGCAAGCTAGCAGTGACACGAATGTTAGCCAGCCTGCAAGGCAACTGCTTTTGATATAAAGGACCATAGATATAAAGTATAAAGTGTTTAATTATCAATAGAATGGACAACCAATCCTTTTATAGAGTAACAACGCAAAAATAACTGATGACTGGGTCATGTCGGTGGCAACATGATAAAAAAGATCTAACATCCAGATTTT
The DNA here is from genome assembly GCA_016801175.1 of Esox masquinongy. Taxonomy (NCBI): domain Eukaryota; kingdom Metazoa; phylum Chordata; class Actinopteri; order Esociformes; family Esocidae; genus Esox; species Esox masquinongy. The sequence goes on along the minus strand of JACXGI010002829.1, from coordinate 16,844 downwards.
GCAGACTATACCTTCTAGTGAAATATTTATACATTACATATTTAGTTTTTAAAATAGCATTTTTGGTAAAATGTAAAAGTAATAGCTATCTTAATATTTTTGGTGACATTTTAAAAAAAAGCACAAGTCATTGAAGTGTCATGAACACAGCAGGTGAGGTGAGCAGCGTGTGAACGTGTCACAGTAACTGTGAGGTGCCATTTAGTGTGTGTCTAGGCTGCACATGAGAGGTTTGTTAAACAGCAGGTGAGGTGAGCCAGGCAGCCAGCTCTGGTGAGGCCTGCTCATCGTCCTGTGCCCACAGAGTTTATGTAGGCCTATGCTGTGTACTTAGTGGCTCTGGGATGTGTTTATATCAGCTCTTTCAGCCAGGGACACACAGGAGAAACACACGCAGAAAGATAAACAGGAAACAGAAAGTGCAAGAGGGAGATGTGTTTCGTGGGTTGTTGGTGCATCTATGTGTTGAGTTGTTGGCAATGGCCCTCTGACAGCCGTGTCCTCTGCTAAAGACACTGATTACCGTCAGTGCAGCTGTTCTAATTACCAGGATCCCCAGTCACATTTTCTCTAGAGATCTACTCACGTCTCACTTGAGAAAACAGATCCTCTTCCCCTGTTCTCTTTCGGTTCTCTCTTTCATCATATGTTTTTCCTCTTTATCTCTCACCCCCTCTCAGTACACCTTGCTACAACCCATCTTTAACTAGTACACTCTATTTTTATATTGATAGCAAGAAAATGTTGCTATTGTTATTAAAATGCATACTATGTTTGTTGTATTGTGTTTTTACATCAACACACTTTGAAAAAGCAATTAAATACAATGTTGCAAAAGTGGAGGTAACTTTTAAGGCTGGTTAAATCCTCCCAAGCCCCCATGTATTTTTAGACAATGTTCTATCTGTTTTAGCCAAGAAGTTTGTAATATTTCTTATATATATTTCAACAACCCTTTCTCACATGCCCATTTTTGCTACGTGTTATGTTCAGCGCTGTTTTCAAACTAGGTTGACACATTTTGTAAAGCATTCTAGTTTACAACATTGTACAAAATGGCAGAATATGATCAAATTTCCTAACAAGCACTGTTGCAGGTAGATTTCCAGATTTTTTAAAGAGCTATGTTTATGTACACATATTGATTTATTGATATTATACTATACAAACACAATTAACTTGTTTGTTGTCCAATCTAATCTGTAAGAAGTTGGAACTTAAGTTCAACAGGAACCACCATCTGAATCCAGTATACACTATATATACTGTATATATTTCATCGAAGTATGACGACCAGACTGCCATTCCCCTGCAAACAAATTTGGAGTCAAAACCACGACTTTGAATACCTCTGCTCTGGTAGTTAGTTGTATGCTGACAACTCTTGAACATATTTAGGGCTGTTTCAAGATAAATGTTTTATATTGGTTGTGTATTGACATGTGACTTCGCGCGTTTCCGCAGGCTGGCCAATACTGATGTTTTTTGCCACTCTTTGGTCTCTTGACATAACATCAGATCTCTTCAAATCAAATCATTCACAAACTAAAACAGTAGAGTTGTTTTTATAGCATGAACTACAATGTCAATATTTTTGACATATACAGACTATTTGGTTTGTTTCACATCTGGTAATTTGTTAAAACGCTGACAATTCCACTTTCATTTCTGCCATTGGTGTGCAGGGGAATCCAGGTGGAAATCTATTTGAGGTTCTACCAGCTCCTGACAGCTATGGTCACACTGCTTCAGTAAGAAGGAGTTTCCTGGTGTATGATTCTTTCACCGGAATAGAATGGCATGCCTCACATGCTCTTTTTATACACGCAGAGGAAAAGTTCTATACGGAAGAATAATCTCCATCAAATGTAAGCCTATCCTCACCCAGTGAGAGGATAGGCACCTAGTGAGTTGCATTGATCCCCATAATACCCTGGGTACATGAATTTTTGCTGACCATGTTACTTGACCATGAAAAGCTCTGGAAACAAGGTTTAAAGTTCTTGGCCCTATCTGTAATCTTCAGAGAACCTCAAGAAATGTACGTGTGATGATATGTGGCTTAGCCTAGAGGCCTTTGTTTTATTAGTGGGCTGTGCAGTCGTACTACAACTAGTACAGACAGAACACTTACCTTATTTTCTAATGTAAGGCTTGGGCAAGTCACTGGTATAACTATTAGTGGGCAGAGGGAACCATGGTGAGCATACAGCAAGGGTAGGCAAATAGAACAGAATGCAAATAGAACATTCAAGAACAGGATGATTTGTAATACTGTGCAAATTGACTACAACAAATTACAGAGACGCATACAAGCTCAGTCTACACACTCAGAAACATACACGTTATATATTTTTGAGGTCTAGAAAGACTTACATATCAGTAATACATGACTAAACACACAACCTTGGTGTTGTAAGCGTCATCATTTACCAGTGGAACCAGACATGTTTTAACTGTTGTCAGTACTCACAATGCACTATTGTCAGTGCTATGAAGAGGGCCCATTCAGCAAAGCCTCACTAGGGCTAGATAATGTTAGCCAGTGGGTTGTAGTAATCGTCTTATCCAGTGGCTTCTATCACATCTCGATTATAGAAATTGAGCATCTTCTTTGGCAGTCCTTGACAATACCTTTGTAATTGCACTTAAATAGCACTAAGCTCAGGGAAGGTTAAAATGTTTTTAGAGAATGGCTTGATGCTCCGACAGGCAACCCCACCACACCGATACATTTTAGGGCTTTCAAAATTGTATTTGAATATTTGTCCATAAAGAAATATTTGTCCATGAGCAGGGTTTTCATCACGTCTTCATCAGCTCTTGACCTCTAGATCAAAATGTTGTCTGTACATTTTTAAAATGTGTGGTGAAGCATTAAGGGTGCAGGCTCTATTTCCTTTCATATTATCTTTGTTTGGCCCTGCACCCCAGAATGTTGGGCATTTAGTCTCACCTAATCCTAGGAGTTCAAGTATTTACACCTCAGAAGAAAATGTCAGATAGATTGGATGACTGAGAATTCAAAATAATCAGTTGGTTACGGGGGGCGCAAAACATCAAGAGGGTGCAAAACATCAAAACAGAGGATGCAAAACATCAAGAGGGTGCAAAACATCAAAACAGAGGGTGCAAAACATCAAGAGGGTGCAAAACATCAAAACAGAGAGTGCAAAATATCAAGAGGGTGCAAAACATCAAAACAGAGGGTGCAAAACACCAAGAGGGTGCAAAACATCAAAACCTGGAAATCTAAATGTCAGTTGACTTTTCATAGATGAGTATTCAAGAGGTTGAGACGCAAAAAGCAAGGTGAACAAATGGGCTGTGGCTAGCAATGGCAGGAGTCGTCAGAGAATTTAGATCAGCAAAAAAACTGGTGAAGTTTTTTTACCTGGATGTACTTCATAAATACTGTAATGTTATTTAATGTTTTAAATATACAGTGGAAAGTAAGCATACAATTAAGAGTGTGTTAAGGACTTTATTGTAAATAGCTAATTGCTAAATTACACTGTACCCATTTTGTAATGTAGCAATGCTGAGTAAATAAAAAAGTAAATGCTAACATAAGCCATAGAGCACTCCAATCTCAGTGAACCCAGAACTAAAATATTGCGTAATTTGTTAAAACTGTGTAATTACGTTCTGGGTGCGTAAGTGTTAGAAATTCATTGTTTTGGTTTGTGATGTCGCCACGCTTGTAAAAGGAAAGGATGGCCTTAGTAAAGATGCTGCCAAACAACATTAGAATCAGAAAGAGTTTTATCATGTGTTAAAAGAATAAGGGACAGTTTTACAGACACAGATTAAGCCTAGTCATGGACTAAAAAATCAAGGTCAATGGAAATCTTGGTGTAATCTCTGTCTGGGAAAACAATCCAGGAGGTTTTAAAGGTTACACAGGTAAAGTTAGCAAATTGGACAAGATTAGCAGGTCCAGTTGACCATGATTTTGAATCAAGGTGGCAAGAGGAATGAATTTAAGTATTAGACAGCTCCCTCCACCAAAATCATCAGAAAACCAAATGAGGGAATATCTTTTGGAAAATTGGTGTTCCATCACTCCAGTAGAATTCCAGAGACTCGTAGAATCCATGGCCAAGGTGCCTTGAAGCTGTTCTGGCAGCTCGTGGTGACCCAACACCTTACTGAGACAGTGTACGTTGATTGTTTCTTTAATTTGTCACCCGTCTGTATATGCTACTGTTCAACATTTTGGGTTCACAAATGTCCTTGTTTTCAAAATGTCCTTGTTTTTGTTTATTAAAATAACATCAAATTCATCAAAAAAAAGTTTAGACATCACTCATGTGTTTCAATAGCACATTGTGTTTGTTAATCCAAGTTTTAGAAGTTTAAAAAGTTTTAAAAGGCTATGTGATCATTAGAAAACCCCTTTGCTATTGTCAGCACAGCTGAAAACTGTTGTGCTGATTGAAGAAGCAATAAAACTGGCCTTCTTTAAACTAGTTGAGTATTTACAGCATCAGCAATTGTAGGTTCATTTACAGGCTCAAAATGTCCAGAAACAAAGAACTTTCTCCTGAAACTCATCTATTCTTGTTCTGAGAAATGAATGCTATTCCATGCAAGAAATTGTCAAGAAAATGAAGCTCTTGTACAACATTGTGTACTACTCCCTTTACAGAAAAGCGCAAACTAGCTCTAACCAGAATAGAAAGAGGAGTGGGAGGACCCGGTGCACAACTGAGTAAGAGGACAAATACATTAGAGTGTCTAGTTAGAGAAACAGACGCCTCACAGGTCCTCAACTGGCAGCTTCATTAAGTAATACCCCCAAAATCAGTCTCAATGTTATCAGTGAAGAGGCAACTCCAGTATGCTGGCCTTTATTTCCAACCTTATACTGTCCTGTGTCTGTGTTCTTTTGCCCATCTTAATTATTTCTTTTCATTGGCCAGTCTGAGGCTTTTTCTTTGCAACTCTGCCTAGAAAGCCAGCATCCCAGTGTTGCCTCTTCACTATTAATACACAATTTAGATGAGGCCACATAATATCACATAATTAATGATTGTGAGGTTCTTGTTCCTTGTCCTGCCTGTTTGCTTTTGTCCACCCCCAGTCACCTATATGTTCCTGGTCCCGCTTTTTGTTTCCTAGTCTGTCTGATTCTTGTATTGTGTTTGTTTGATAATTTTGGCATTTGTGTCTTGAAGACAGCTTGTGTCCAGTATTAGTTTCAGTATTAGTCACTGTATTTGTCCTGAGTGTTTGCACCTGTTTCTAGTTAGTCCTACCCTTTATATGTCAGTGTATTCCCTTCAATCCTTGTGGAAGCATTGTTATTCTGTCATGTTTATGGGTGTAGGCTACAAGTTACCTAGCCTGTTTGCTAACTTCCCACGTTTCTTTTATTTAAGAGTTCAGTGTGCTAGCCTGCCTTAGTTAGATCCTGTCTGCCATTTTGTTATTTTGCTCCTTGCTTGGTTTTCTGTTTGATTATGGGAAAGAAAAGTCAATTAAAGAAAATGAAACAAAGAAATTAAGCTCTGCACATGAATCCTTCTACTACCATTAAGGCAAATTGTTATGATACGTAAATTGTTGATAAGGAACATTTATTAAACATATTTTGGCTGGCGTAAGAATCAGTGTTGGGAAACGTAACTTTTAAAGGTAACTAATTACAGTTACTGTAGTACTTACAGTGTCCATAAAGTAACTAGATACGTTACTTAGTTACTTGCTGTAGAGAGTAATGAACACTCCAAGTAAGTTGTTACTTAGTTACTTTAAGATAAGTACTTTGATTCTATATTCACGAGTTTGTCACTTATGCCTAGAAGGCACACTTTTAAAGGGTTATCATATAAATACAGTCAGGTATTGCATAGTCAGTGTTAGTCACCAGCATATAACATTATCAATCATCAATCATTATATAGCAAGTGCGACCAGTCCTATTATCTCAAGTAATCATATACCATAATGAGAAAAAAGTTATTTAATTAAGAAGCTCTTAAATCAATGCATTATTTTGTATTGCAAATGCATCCACATTTTCAGGCCTAGCTTATTCAACCTTCTATATGTACAGATTTCAATACTCATTACTAGATAGATCCATTGCAGTGAACAATGAAAAATAAAAAAACAGCTGTAGCCTTGTACACCGATAAACATACCTTCTCAAAAAAGAAAATGTTAGGCACATTGCAATTTGAAATATCTTTGCAATAATGTGCATAATCCATTAATGTTTCATGACTTTATTCAGAGGTGAATAATTAGTATATCTGTTTTAAATGATTCAGTATAAACGCGTTTAGAAACAGAACATGTATTTAGATGTTCATTTGCAATCAGCTTTGGTTGTCCAGAAGAGGATGATTTGGGATCGAACTTCGGTGGTCCAACAGGCAAGAGATTCCAGCAAAAAATGTCAGTCACCCCGGTGATTGGTTATATTCAAGGGTAAAAATGACGTAGTTGAAATAATAAACTGCTTCCCAAGCCTGAATCACGCAGCTCAGCCTTCCGCTATACAAATCGCTTGTCGACGCTACATATCGATTTGAAATTAATGGGAACTGGGCGCGTGGTTTTGGTAGGTATATCATGAATTTTAGCAGGAAATGCTGCCATGTTTGCATCCTTTTTGTTGCCACTTGCTACTGGAGAAAATAAACGCTACATAAAGCTACGCTGGTTTCACTAATTGAGTAGAGCGTTATTTATTTGAAAAATTAACGGTTACACTTTATCTTGAGAGTCCCAATATCCATCTGTAGATGTTCTATAGATAGTAATACTATCAACAAACTTTAAATAAACTGGTTGTTACCGGTTGATAAACAACTGCTTGCTAAGGTTAGGGTTAGGTTTAGAATAAGGTTTAAGGTAAATGTTAAGGTTAGGGATAAAATAAAGGTTGGGGTTAGGATATAGGTAAAGGTTAGGGTTAGTTGATAGTTAAAATGTTATAGATAGTCAGTAGACAATCTGCAGAACATCTACAGGCACAGTTTCAGGACTCTCAAAATAAACAGTGTTACCAAACTTACTAGTAAAGGATTACTTAAATTAAATAACTAATGCGCTACATTACTCGTTACCGTTAAAAAGTAGTCTTAATACTGTAACGTTACTTTGTGACGCGTTACCCCCAACACTGGTAAGGATTAAGTCAAACTATTCACTAATCTTTAATAAATGCTTTTTGCGTGCAGTAATAATGAAATGCTGCCAAACTCAGAACATAGAAATGTAAAGTGGAACTTTGCATTGGGACTTTTGATGTGTATACTATTGCAAATCAGTAGGCTATGTGTGGTTATGCCAAATGCTGTCTACCCTTTAATCTGTGACTCCTATGCAATTCCATATTAATTACAGTTCTGTACACTGCACACTCACACAGACACGCGCACACACACACACACAGATGACACATTCCGAGTGGCGCCACTACTGCTGGGCTATGGCAGTAGGTGGAGGGCAATGGAGGGAGTGAGAATCAGCTGGATGAGCTGGGAAAGAATAGATGATTACAGAAATCTCACTACCATGACTCATTAGGCTGTCTGGGCTATTAATAGTAGAGAGAGAAGAGGGGGCATCTAAACAGGGAGAGAAGTTAATATTAAAGAGTATTAGCGAGACGGAAGGGCAAGGTTGTCACTGATCATGATCAGAGGATATTACAGAAACTATACTTATGATCTTAATTCTTTCAGCAGTAACAGTGTGCCCTCCTATTTTACTTACTCTCTCTTTCTCAGTGGAGGTAGAGCCATGGCTATATTTAAACTGCCCTCTCCAAGTCAGCATGTCCTTTCATTCTCTGGCGCGGCCTCTAATTTACTTATTTCTTTCTCTCCTATTAAATGCTCAAGTTGTTTTTAGAACACCAACTGAAGGTTAGAGAACTCCCCACCCTCCCTCAGAAAATGTCTGGATTGTTTTCATTTCTTCTTACATTACCCATTCCCCTGTTCTGTTCTCTGGTGTTAGTTAACTTGTCACCCGACTGAATTACACAGTATGCACTGCAGAATCCCTATGGCTCTCTTTAGACTGTCTACTCTGCGACTACCGCCCGGTAGCACTGACCTCCATCATAATGAAATGCTTCGAGTAGCCGGTCAGAACACACATCTGCTCCACCCTTCCTAACGCCTTGGATCCCCTTCAATTTGCTTACCGCCCCAACAGATCTAAGGATGATGTCATCGCCCTGACAATACACACTACCCTCTCCCACCTGGAAAAGGGTAACACATAGGTGAGGATGCTGTTCGTGGGCTAAAGCTCAGCATTCAACACTATTGTGCCTCCAAATCTTGTTCCTAAGCTCCGGACCCAAGGACGTAGCACCTCCCTTTGCAATTGGATCCTGGACTTCCTGACAAGCAGACCCCACGTGGTGAGAATGGGCAACCTCACCTCCTCTGCACTGACCCTGAGCAATGGAGCCCCCCAGGGCTGAGTGCTCAGTCCCCTCCTGTACTCCCTGTTCACGCATGACTGCGTGGCCACACACAGCTCCAACGTCATACTTAAGTTTGCAGCAATGAGACCGAATACAGAGAGGAGGTAAATGACTTGGCAACATGGTGCCAGGACAACAACCTCTCTCTCAACGTCTGCAAGACTAAGGAGATGATCGTGGATTTCTGGAAGTGGCAGAGGGGGGATCACGCCCCCATACACATCGATAGAGCTGAAGTGGAGAGTCACCGACTTCAGGTTCCTCGGTGTGTTCATCAAAGATGACCTCACCTGGTCCAGGCAAGCAGACTCTACGGTAAAAACTTCCCAAAAGCAACTATACTTCTTGAGGAGACTCAAGAAGTTTGGCATGTCTGCAAAAACTCTCTCTAACTTTTACAGGTGCACCATTGAGAGCGTCCTCTCTGGCTGCGTTACTGCCTGGTACATCATCGGCTGGCGTCTCCCTTCCGTGCAAGGCATCTATCATAAACGATGACTTAGGAAAGCATGGAACATCATAAAAGACTGCAGCCACCCAGGCTATGGTCTGTTCATACTGTTGCCATCTGGTAGATGTTACTGGAGTATCAGGACACACATTTCCAGACTCACAAACAGTTTTTTTCCCCCAGGCCATAAGGCTTCTCAACCAGCAACATTGATCTATTGATCACATGAACACTTCATATGCTCTGGGCACTTACTACGTACATTCAATGTATATTAGCACATTTAAATATATCCATTTACAGGCACAACAGCACTTATATTTATAATATTTATATTTAAGTTTTCTTTTCATACTGTCTATATTCCCATTTCTACTTACTCTGGAATTGCTGCTAGTCTCTATTGTTGTTTAAATGTTTTATACATTTATAATGCTTTTGTTATGTATATTGTTATGTATATTCTTTTGTTATGTACACTGCTCAAAAAAATTAAGGGAACACGTAATCATCACAGTATAACACAAAGTCAATTAAACTTCAGGGATATTAGTCTGTCCAGTTTGGAAGAATAAGCAATTGTCAATCAATGTCTCCTGTTTTGTTGCAAATGAAAGTGACAACAGGTGCACTGGACAGGAAACAGCAAGACAATCCCCAAAAAGGGAATGGTTTTATACGTGGTGACCACAGACAATTGCTCTCTCCTTATCCTTCCTGATTGATTCTTCTCTAGGTTTGTGTTTGCTAGTGTCCTTGTCACTACTGGTAACATGAGGCGGTACCTGCAGCCCATTCAGGTTGCACAGGTAGTCCAGCACCTCCAGGATGGCACATCCATACGCGTCGTTGCAAGAAGGTTTCCTGTGTCCCCCAGTACAGTCTCAGGAGCATGGAGGAGATACCAGGAGCTGGGCCGTCACAAGAGGAGAGCTAGACCGTAGAAGCCGTAGAAGGGCATCAACCCAGCAGCAAGACTGGTATCTGCTCCTTTGTGCAAGGAGGAACAGGAGGAGCACTGCCAGAGCCCTACAAAATAACCTCCAGCGGGCTACTGGTATGCATGTTGCAAACTTTCAGAAACAGACTCCATGAGGGTGGCATGAGGGCCCGACGTCCTCTAGTGGGACCTGTGCTCACAGTCCAGCACCATGCAGCTAGATTGGCATTGGCCAGTGAACACCAGAATTGGCAGGTCTGCCATTGGCACCCAGTTCTCTTCACAGATAAGAGCAGGTTCACACTGAGCACATGTGACAGATGTGAAAGAGTCTGGAGACGCCACAGTGAACGTTATGCTGCCTGCAACATCATCCAGCATGACCGGTTTGGCGGTGGGTCAGTGATGGTCTGGGGAGGCATATCCTTGGAGGGTTGCACAGACCTCCACATGTTAGCCAATGATACCCTGACTGCTGTTAGGTACCAGGATTAAATCCTCAGACCCATCATCAGATTTTACGCTGGCGCCAGAGGCCCTGGGTTCCTCCTGGTGCAGGACAATGCCCAGCCTCATGTGGCCAGAGTGTGCAGGCAGTTCCTGGATGATGAAGGCATTGATGCCATTGACTGGTCCACACATTCCTCAGACCTGAATCCAACTGAGAACCTCTGATGCCTCTCACTGATGCCCTGATCCAGGTCTGGGAGGAGATCCCCCAGGACACCGCTGTCTCATCAGGAGCATGCCCAGACGTTGTCGGGAGTGCATACAGGCATGTGGGGGCCATACATAGTGCTGAGTCACATTATGAGTTACCATGATGAAATTCACGCAAGTTGGAACTGCCTGTGATTTCAATTGTTTACTTTGATTTTCGGTGTGAGTTTGTATCTAGCCTTCAATCGGTTGGGGATTTTGGTTTCCATTGACCGTTGTTACGTAATTTTGTTCTCAACGAATTACACAACGTACAGTAAAGATTTTGATCTTTAATATAATTTGTTCATCGAGACCCGACGTGTGATTTCAGTGTTCCCTTAATGTTTTTGATCAGTGTTATTTTTCTCAGCTGTTATGCATATTCTTTATATATTTCTTAATGCTTTCAGCATAGATGTCGTGTGCCATGTCATATGAATTTCATTGTTTAGAATGACGCTGCGTTATTGGGTGCATTTGATAAATAAAAGACTTGACTTGGACTGTGCCCTGGGTCGCACTGCAGCTCCCTTCAGACTGTCTCTCTCCCCGGGGTCATGTTTACAGACCAGGTTGCTCTGCAGCGGGGGATTACAGCAGAGCCAACAGCGAAGGCCCAGCCCACATCCACTGGTTAATAGACTACAGCAACCTGATGTCTGTAGCACAAAGATGGAAGGCTGAAAATTGTCAGGGACCGCACAATGCAATATTATCAGGATACATGTGTGCTGATTCAATGTTTTCCAACTGTCAAAATTCTATATGTACTTCACTTTAAATAAACGTGCTAAAAACATGCTGACCTTACATAAAATGCATATGAGCTAGTAGATTACAAATGTGTATGTGCGCGGGCGTGATCGATGTGCACGTGACTTGTCCAGGGGAGGAAGTGTGTCAATGTCTGCAGTGTCCTACTCCACTGCTTATGCAGACCATGGTCCCACATCTCTCTTTTCTCTCTCTCTCCCTCACATACACCCACCCAAACACATATAGTACAACTTCAGCTCCGTCCTTACTGGCTGCAGCAAAACCAACGCCAGTCACCCTAAAAGAAATAACACCAATCGCCCTACATCTCTCTTTCTCACACACACAAACACACTGCTGTGTTACGCCACTCAACTCCAGAAAGGAGCTTAAAAGCTACGAGGGGAAAATCCAGACATTTCAAATCAAGACTCTCAAATTAAGACTCTCACCCCTAGACACCAGACACTTTTCACACGTCATAGCACTCTAGCATACTATTTCCAAACATACACTTATACTGCAATTCTTGCAGGGACATAAAAATCCCAAATCCATGTTCCCTAATCCTAACCCTGATCATGACCCTTATCATAACCTAACTCTAAATCTTAATAACCTTACCTTTATGCTTAAACTTAACCCATCCCTAACGTCAAACCCTAAACATTGTCTATATAGCTTAAACCTAAAAGTAACCCCAATTCTAAAACTATGCCCAATTGTAAGTTTTTTTTCCCTAAAAATAAACACTAAATTGCAAAAAAACTTGGAAGACCAATTTGTAAGTTAGTACTATCTTTGTGGTGACTTTTTGTTCCCATATGCACACATAGACCTGGATCACACACACATACAAACAGCTAAGTTTAGAAACTGCATAATACAAGGATAGTCATCATTTGCTTTGTGGATGCTAGTATCTTATAACTGTTGTAATGTAAACACTAAAACAGGTTCATGAATGGGGAGCAACCAAAGAACCCCATGTGGTTCCACGTAGCACCTTTTTTTAAGAGTGTTTAAGAATCTGCTGGAAATTAAATTCTCTGGGCATGTCTGACCTGTGTATATGTGCTGCAATCTTTTTTTCTCTGCCGTTTATTTCCACTCTCTGTAAGGGAAGATGATTCACTCAGGTTATTATAATCTGTGTTAGATATCAGCTTCATCTTTTACCCACTCTCTCTCACTCTCTTGTTCCCTGTCCAGACGCTGCAGCTCTCTGCTGGGAAACGTCCATACTGCAGCAAAGACATTCAGAGAGGAAGAGGAGGTGCTTACGGTTACTGAGTGTTTGGCGAGGGTAACATGGGTAGGGAGGCGATGAGACAGTATGTGTGAAAGAGGCAAGTGATTGGGCTTGTCTTAGTCACCACATTGAAAGGAACCCTGATCCCTTAGTGACGCAGAGAAATGATACATTAAATGCTGATGGGATTTGGTGGGTTTGTGTGCGTGTGTGTTTGTGTGTACGTATATAAGACAAAACTGAGCAGAGATTATTTCAACAGAGATAGAAGATGAGTGGCTAAATGTGTCACATGATGAGACACTGACTGAGAAATCTGATGGCAGACATGAAGAATTTGTGAGAAGAAGAAAGAAACAGATGGATACAAGGAGGAGGGATAAAGGGAGTGAATGTGTGATGCTGTTCTCACACTGAGCTCTGCAGAAACACGTGCACCCCTCTTCACGTGCACAGAGGACCAGCAAAAACACTGCAGTACCCCACTATCACTGCATGGGACTGCGGGACACAACACACCCACAACACCCCCACCTACATTACACAATAGTACTGAACATCCAAACCCTAATTGCAGAAATTAGAAAATGTACTTAATTATGAGAAACTGATAAATAAAATAGCAATGACTTTAAAGCACAATTTTATAACATCAATGTTTTTTGATGAATTCCTAACACTTGAACTGCACTCTTGAACACATTATTAGGGCTGTCACTAATGACTATTTTGATAATCGAGCGTTCTATCAATTTATCCGCCCATTTATCAAGATTTAAAAAAAATGCAAAACACTGCTTTTTCAAAAAGCAAGGAGGCTAATTCTTTTGCATGTTAAGCTGTTGATATATTTTTATTACCAAAACATATATTTTTTCATTATGAAAACACACTTTGCCATCTTTTTAAACCATTCATCCTCCACCGTTGAAACTTTGCTTGCTAAAGGTAGACGTGGCACGGCTCAGTGCATAAACTTGTCCAATGACACTTCATTGAAAAAGTAAAGCACATTATTACAATGATTTAACTTTATTTACTATATTGTGAAGAAAACCTTGACTCATCATTACATAAATATACATTCAGTTCAATTCACAAAAGTGTATTTGGAGTCAGTTCCCTTTCAGTAACGATATTGCTTTTTTTAGGCTACACACTTTCAAGTACATTTTTCAATTTCAAGTTTTAAAGTTTATTTTGTTAATTAACACTGAATTGGCCCTATATTTAGCTAAGAATATTGCCACTTAGTTCAAAATGGAACACTCTCTCTCTGTTATTTTAGCGAGTCATCTATCCAGGTCAGTAGAGCCACGTTATTTTGAAACTTTATAGCATTTTTTATATATAGAAGATGCAGGCTTTGTTTCTCACTGAAAACCATGACACCAACATTATTCACCAAATTAAAAAATAAACAGTCTACTACATTAGCTAATCAGCTCCATGAGCTAACGTTATATCTCCTTTCCTTTCTGAGGGGAGATTGCATCATCAAGACTGCCGAACTCACATAGTTCTCGTCAACAGAAACCTTACCTTGCTAGTTACTCAGCTCTAGTGATGGCATTCGGTGTCTTTTTGCTGAGCCAGCTCTTCTGGCTCCATTCACATGAAAGAGACGTATCATTTGGCTCTCGAATGGCTTTTTGTTTTAAATGCTTAAAATAACCCCCAAAACATAAAAAAAATGCAAATCTCCACTGTAAAGGTGAAAATAGGCTTCAGTTATCATAGTGGGAAATGCAAGGTCAAATAGGTTACATCTTACATCTCCTAATTTTTATATGGCCTGCTGTCCCATTGGCGAACAACCCACCAGCCAGCTACACTAGGTAGGCTGACGTATACATCCATTCCCTTTATGACGAGACAAGGCTGCAAACTTACTTGGATCATCACCTAGCACTTTAACTAAGGATTTGGACAGACATTTATATTAAGATTGGTATAATGTATGCATTGATGCCATGCCAGCGTAAATTACAAGCAGTTTTGCAGGAGTGGCAGACAAACACGTTGACAGCCTTACACATTATCAATTGTCAGCATTCATACTGCGATGGGTGGTCGGGTACTTTCTGCCCAGAGTGTACAACTCACTGTCTCATATTTATCCCTTAGGCCTACAGCCAGTTAAAAAATCTGAATGCTGATAAAATATCCGCAGACGAGTGTTTATGCATATCCAGTCTTCTACCTTGAGTGAGCTGGCCAGAGTCGTCAGAGCATTACAATGCAAGGCAAGACAAACATATTTGAACATTAACCCTTCAAATCCCTATGTCCTGTCATATTGAACCAGCCTTTGCAGGACCTCTGCGCCGGTCTGTAGGCCTGATTCCAATCCCAGTCTTGCAATGAAGCAGCTAACTGTGAGGCACTGACTGAATGACAGGTTTTGACCTGTGTACACTGGGAGTTAACCATGATAGAAGTCTTGGAGTTGTCAGTCGTTATCCCTGAGAAAGAGCAGCATTGTCTTGTTGAGGCTGAGCATGAGGTGGTTTGCCAAATCCAAGCAGAATGTGTACCGAGCATGCAGAAATGTCTGTCACAACAAGTGTGTCATGGCGAAGGAGAACAGTTTGTGAATGTCTACTGCATAGCAATAACAGACTGCAACAGGGTATGACGATGCCAAGTGACTTGGTGTATTGTGCGAAGAGAAGAGGGACTAGAACGAAGCCCTTGTGGACACCAGTAGTGGGAGCCTACAAAAACAGATAATTTCTACATCACCTGCTGGGAGTGGCCTGTCAGGTTGGGTACAATCCATAAGTGTGCAGAGCCTGAGACACCCCTCCCTGAGAGGGATGTGGATTAACATTTTGTTCAACCTATTGTTACCAGTCTTGTTCTTTTCCTTAGGAGTGTTTTGGGGGAAATAACTGTTTTCCAAGGAATGGATCAGCCATGACTTGCGTGTATACCCAATAAATGAAATTCCTTGGTATCTGGATTCCCATTTTGTGTTTTTGTCCATGACAATCCATGGTGCTATGACCCGGATCAACTTCCTTTTGGTTTTTGAGAACTAGATGTCCTCAAACGGCAAGGTAAGAGACCTTCGAAACGAATATGCTTGAGGGATGGTCCAGTTTCCATTGGAGTAAGGAAGCAATCCATCTGTTGATGTGGATCTAATTAACCACTGAAAGCGCTACACCGATTAATAGAATAGTGTGGAAGATGATGATTGCAAGTAGTGGACATAGTCAGATGATATGTTAAAGGAAAGAAACAGTATGTTGGGGATTTGGTAAGAGATGTCTGAAAATAGACATTTTGACATCTGTCTTGAAGTGGTTGAGAGTTGAGAGGATAGACATTTTTACTGATGTTTTATTTTTGGACATACATTATACCAATTTTAATTGGTACCCATCTTAATATAAATCCATAAATCACAAAATTCTGTCCAAATCCTTAAAGTACTAGGCGATGATCCAAGTACTGTCAAAGAACATAAAAGGAATCACATCAAAAGCCACAATTTTCTTCCCCATCCCCAAACTTCAGTAACAGGATAAGACTGATAACAACAGGTTAAACAAAATCTTAATCCTCAAGGTGGAGAGGAAGATCTGATGGTACACATTGTCAAAAGCAGAAATCAAATTTAGGAGGAAAAGAACAGCAGCAAGAGAGTCGATTTGGGGAGTGCAAAGAGCTTCTCTGACATAAGGAGATCAATTTCAACGGAGTAACCCGTCTTTAAGCCTGACTGGCTAAGTTAATTCTGAAAGCAACAATGGGAGAGTTCGTCAGAGATCACATGCCTAAGTGTTTTGGTTAGGAAAACCTAAAGAGATATATTTTTTTGAGGTGTGGTCAATCTTCACTGCATCTGAGACTCCAAAGATGATTAACTCAGGGTTTGAATCAAGGATAATGTTTTCCTAGCTATACTCCCAGTCTGACATAGGGATTTTAGAACACAGTTCCTCCTCCAATTTTCCTTTGCAACATTCTATGAATCGTGTGTTGACTGGAGTGACATATACAGGTGCTGGTCATATAATTAGAATATCATCAAAAAGTTGATTTATTTAAGTAATTCCATTCAAAAACTGAAACTTGTATAATGTACACATTCATTCCACACAGACTGATATATTTCAAGTGTTTATTCCTTTTAATTTTGATGATTATAACTAACAACTAAAGAAAACCCCAAATTCAGTATCTCAGAAAATTAGAATATTGTGAAAAGGTTCAATATTGAAGACACCTGGTGCCACACTCTCATCAGCTAATTAACTCAAAACACCTGCAAAAGCCT